>BLKR01003715.1:0-134326 GCA_011170035.1 Teleogryllus occipitalis | reverse complement strand
GCTCTTCCTACAGGCCAAACGTTATGATTAAGACCTATTTTGACGACCTATCACAAAATGATCTATTAAAAGCACATTCAATACCAATTTATAACAAAAAAGATATATTTATTAACATTGCCGTGTATTAAATAAATATTGTTAAAAACTGAAT
This sequence comes from Teleogryllus occipitalis, assembly GCA_011170035.1. Classification (NCBI taxonomy): domain Eukaryota; kingdom Metazoa; phylum Arthropoda; class Insecta; order Orthoptera; family Gryllidae; genus Teleogryllus; species Teleogryllus occipitalis. Next base: position 134,172 of record BLKR01003715.1, on the reverse strand, counting down.
CATAGTTGCCCAAACATGCCAATATTCAAATTCGAATATAGATAGAACCAACGAGAACAATCAAATAAAACCTAAATCATAATTTAACAGATATTTGATACTAACTTAATACTCTTAACAGAAATTAATTGCTTCAGCCATTTACAAAATAACTAATTTTAGTGTTCTTACTTATGCAACCACGTACGATATTCGAGTAGGAAATTAGAGTGTACCAACTGGTACAAACTACAAAACCTATTAAATATTTAAACACACAATCAAAACTAATGTGTTACACCAAAGATCAATTTTTAACCGTAGCCATATTTAAATATTATTAAAACAAAATCATACTAGACTCAACATGCTAGATATTCAAATTCGATTAAGATGCAGAATAACGAGATCAATCAAATAAAAACAAGACTATAATTTCACAAACATGTTATACTAATTAAGTTTTCTAAACAAAAAATCATTATTCTTTCCACTTACGATATAAAATATTTTTAAACTTTTTAAAATTTATCTTTGCTCCAATAACTTAGTATTAAATGTGCATTAAAAGACTTAATAGGTTTTGGTTCTTTTTATTCATTTATTTATTTTATTTATTTATTTATTTTACGTCAAAAAACAGTTAAAAACTGCGTATGACGAGCTATGGGGAAAAGTGAATTGTGTGCACATTTTCAAAATTCTGTGATCCCTACAATAAGTCATATACTACTTAAATTTTGAATTTTGAAAGGGAGAAAAAAAAGCAAAAAAAAACTCATGTAATAAAATCTATTTTCAAGGATAAATAAGCACTAAATTTTGAATTTTGAAAGGGAGAAAAAAACAAACAAATAAAACTCCCATGTAATAAAATCTATTAATATATATCTATATAATAAAATCTATATTCTTTTGTGCCAGATCGTACTCTCTAATTTTCTACCCGATTATCGGGCCAGAAAGCATTGCAATGAAGTTATAAAATTATTTATTCCATCAATGGCAGGAAACTTAAATTTTTTTAGAGTAGTAAATTAGTATCAAATGTCTGTTAAATTATATTCTTGGTTTCCTATATTTGTGCTTATTGATTTCCTCTATTTTCAAATTTTAAAATCTCGCATGGTTCGAATACTCTGTTTCACTTTCACCCTTTTGAAAGGGTAATTTAAAATTTCCCAATTGAAAGATGTACGTGGTTGCATATTTACGAATTTTTAAAAATTCTTTCCTTCGTAACCCAAATAGCAATTAAATCGTGGGTAAATAAAAAATCAGTATTAAATTACTAAACACAATGTTGTTGGTTATACAATATTGTGCTCGTTGGTTCTCTAAATTTTCGAATTTGAATATCTGGCTTGGTTCGATAACTCAGATACGGATTCAACAATGTTTATATAATAAACGGCAAAATTTATTAATTTACCTTTAACGTAATAAACTAGTATCATCTGTGTATTTTATAATTTAAGAGATATTAAATATTTGTTCTTGTTGGTACTCTCGCATTTCCTATTCGAAAGTCGTACGTAATTGCACAACTACGAATTTAAAAAAAAATACTATTCCCTAACGGCAATAGCAATTAAATTGTGTATAGAGTTAAAAATTAGTATTAAATAACTATAAACTATGTTGATGGTTATATGTGCTTGTGCTCGTTAATACTCTATTTTTTCGAATTTGATAATCTGGCTTTGTTCGATAACTCTGATGGAATTTCAATAATATTCATATACTACATGCCAACATTTATTAACATATATGTGGGAGACCGATTCAAATCAGGCGGATTTTTTGGGGTTCCCGGTAGAGGCGCAAGATGGCGTGGCGGCAGGACCAAGTCGGTTGACAACGAGCGTAAACAACTCACTCGAACGCAAGTAACGCCGAGATGAACACGTTGTGAATTGTCGGGATATAGTTTATTTGTATTGTTCTTCAAGTATTTCAAGAATATAATTATCTTTTTATATTTCAACGACGAGTTTATTTCTATTCCGACTACCATTTCTCCCACAATTTGGGGGCTCGTCCGGGATTGAACTGGATTTCGAGAAACGACTAGAACTTTCCACGGCCGCCATTTCGCAACATTGAAAACATTACGACGTGCCAGCCGACGACGATCAATTTGGAATAAACGACGAGGGATTCCAATTGAAGGCCAGTTTTCAAAGTTGCGACGACGATAGGCTGGAATAAGACGACGAGTGAAGGTCATTATAACCTCAAAAAAACGACGTAATTCACCGACGAAAGCTTGACGAGAATTGATGTAATTTCGAAGATACGTGAGTAGATGCAAATAAGACAAATTGTATGAATATTTTTGCTGTTTCCATACATTTGTTCGCACAATTGAAGGTTTGAACCACGAGGCTGTTTTTATAAAATACCGATTGTAATCGACGTTACCGACTGTTCGACAGGAAGTTCGCAAAATTTTTGGAAGATGGCGACATTGGGAGAAATCGAACAAATAGAAAAGAACATAACCTCTGCGCCGGTAAAAGCAATTAAAACGTTGCATAACTTGATTTTTGAAACGATGCCAGAGGATCGAAAAAACAGAAAGAGGCTTAGAGAGTTTTCCGGTTTTACGTTCGAGTCCGGATCTAAAGATGAAGAGATGAAAAAGTCGTTCATTCACGATACATTTTCGGAAGCGGATCTGGGAGCTATATGCAGTATTCTTTGTATCAACAGTGGGACGAAAGACGAAATGATCGACGATATATGTGAAATGCTGGGAGATCTGCAACAGTTGGCGTCGAAAATCGAGACCGAGATCAAGCAAGAAGAAAATGAAGAAGACGAATATAAGAAAGGAGTATTAAGCAACCCGAAAAAACAAGATGACAAAAGGGCAGCCCAACTGAAGAAGTTGACGTTCGAGTTTGAGCAGAAGCTGCGTGCTATTAACAACGAGGAAGAAAACGATTCGGATAATAGTGATGATGCGCGCTCTGTCGCTTCTGTACGTACGCAGCCAAAGTTTTCATTGACTTTTCGTGATATTGAAGGTTCACTCAAGACCTTCAACGGTAGTGATGGATATCCAGTAAAAAAATGGATCACTGATTTCGAAGAGACAGCTGTTTTGATGGGCTGGGACAGTCTACAAAAGTTTGTTTTTGCTAAGAAATCACTCGAAGGCCTAGCCAAACTTTTTATCCAGGGCGAGAAAGGAATCACATCGTGGACCGTCCTGAAAAAAGCTTTGAAGGAAGAGTTTGATGTTAAGACAAGCACGGCAGAAATTCATCGGTTGTTGAATCGACGAAGGAAGAAAAAAGAAGAATCTTTACAGGAATACTTTCTCGTCATGAGGGAGATTGCTAGCCGAGGTGATATAGATGACGAATCATTGATACAATATATAATCGACGGAATTGAAGACGATTCAGGAACGAAACTTCTGCTATATGGAGTAGACAACATAAAAGAATTCAAGGTCAAGCTGAAACATTACGAGATGGCAGTGATGAAGGTCCAAACTAAGAAGACAAACAAGAATGATCACAAGTGGAACTCGAAGAATACAGACGAGAAAGACAAGAAGAACGACGATGGTAATAAATCGAAGGGCACTTCTCAGGACGCGGACAAGCGATGCTACAATTGCGGTGGTACCGGACATACTTCGAGCAACTGTAAACACAAAGAAAAGGGTAAGAGGTGTTTCAATTGCGACGCTTTTGGTCACATTTCAGCTGATTGCCCAAAGGAAAGGAAACCGCGACAGTCGAAAAGCATGAGTGCCATTGTAAGGAACGCGAATAATTGCAAATTTAAAGAAGTACAATTGGCTAATCGGAAGGTAAAGGCGCTCATCGATTGTGGAAGTCAAGTTAGCTTGCTGCGACAAGACATTTACGATTCACTGAGTGCTCCGAAACTAGTCAAAACGGATATGGTCCTGAGCGGATTTGGGAAGAACTTCGTGTGTCCTCAAGGATACTTTTCAACAACTGTCGTCGTTGATGGTGAGCAGTTTACAACAGACGTATACGTGGTTACAGCAGATACCATGAAACTCGAAATGGTCATTGGAAACGAGCTTCTTGACCAATCGGAAGTGCTCATAAACAGAAATGGTGTCACCCTACGGAAACCAAAATTAGAAGCTCACATCATGTGCATCCAGGCCGTAAATAAAGAAGAATTGGATATAGGAGATTCGGTCAAAAGCGAGATAAAAAAGGAAGTTCAAGGTTTAATAGCAAACTATGTTCCGGAGAAGACCAAATCTGTTGATGTCAAGATGAAGATCTTAGTGAAGAATGAAGAGCCAGTTCACTGCGGACCGCGACGACTTTCGCCTCGAGAAAAAGAAGTGGTGGACAATCAAGTGCTAATTTGGATTCATGACAAAATAATAGAACCGAGTTCATCAGAGTATGCCAGTGCAGTAATCGTGGTGAAAAAGAAGAACGGATCATCAAGAGTTTGCATTGATTACCGCAGGCTGAATAAGATCGTGGTGAAGGACCGCTATCCTTTTCCCCTTATCGACGATTTGCTTGATAAATTGCAGGACGCCCGAGTTTTCAGTACGTTGGACCTCAGAAACGGATTTTTTCATGTGGACGTCGAAGACAGCAGCAGAAAATACACGTCATTCGTGACTCATTCAGGACAGTTCCAGTTCTTAAAGGTACCGTTTGGATTTACAAATTCTCCTGCAGTATTCCAACGGTATATAAATAGTGTATTTTGGCAACTAGTGAGGGACGGTGTTTGCTTTGTATATATGGACGACATCATTGTTCCCGCTAAAGATGATGAAGAGGCTCTACGCAAACTTACGTTGGTATTAGACGTCGCCAGGGAATACGGTCTACAATTGAACTTTGAGAAATGTCAATTTCTAAAGAGAAAAGTTGAATACCTGGGATATGTAGTCCAGGAGGGACAAATTCAACCTTCTCCAAGCAAGACATTGGCTGTTCAAAATTTCCGAGAACCAAAGAATATAACCGGAGTGCAGAGTTTTTTAGGTCTAACGGGGTATTTTAGAAAGTTTATCCCAGATTACAGTACAATCGCGAAACCAATGAGCGATCTACTCAGAGATGATACAGAATTCCGATTTGGTGCTGAGCAAAGAGAGGCTTTTCAAAAACTGAAGGAGAGTCAACCGTTGTATACCTATCATATGGATCACATCGGCCCACTGAAGTCTACCAACAAGGGCTACAACCATATTCTAGTGATCGTCGATTCATTCACGAAATTTGTTTGGCTCCACCCGGTAAAGACAACGAAGACGAGGGACACAATTTCAAAGATGGAACTTCAGAAGACTACGTTCGGTAATCCTCTTCAAGTGATCACTGATAGAGGCACGTCTTTTAGTTCACAAGAGTTCCAGGACTACTGCACGACGGAAAGAATTAAACACATAATGGTAACGACGGGCTTGCCCAGAGCCAATGAGCAAGTTGAGCGTCTCAATTCAACGATTGCTTCTATCATCGCGAAACTTTCCATTGACGACCCGGAGAAATGGTACAAAGTGGTACCAGCTGTTCAACGGGCCATGAATTCTACCTATAACCGGAGCATTGGAAGGACGCCATTCGAACTTATGACTGGCGCAAGGATGCGCAATCCGACTGATATTCGTATCAAGGAGTTATTGGAAGAAGAGCTAATTAACAATGTCGAAGAAGAACGCAACCTTATACGAGAAGAAGCTAAAGCACAGATTTTCAAGGTCCAGGACGAAAATCGCGCTGATTTTAATAAGCGTCGTAAGGAAGCTACAGTATACAAAGTCGGCGATTTAGTGGCTATCAAGCGGACGCAATTCGGGCCGGGTTTAAAACTCAAAGCCAAGAATCTGGGTCCCTACCGAATTACAATGGTCAAACCAAACGATACATACGATGTCAGCAAGGTCGGAGATAACGAGGGGCCACGAACCACCACTACGTGTGCCGAGTATATGCAAGCTTGGCCAGACGGATACTCATCATCCGAGCCGGATGATAGTCAGGACGGCCGAATGTGGGAGACCGATTCAAATCAGGCGGATTTTTTGGGGTTCCCGGAAGAGGCGCAAGATGGCGTGGCGGCAGGACCAAGTCGGTTGACGACGAGCGTAAACAAGTCACTCGAACGCAAGTAACGCCGAGATGAACACGTTGTGAATTGTCGGGATATAGTTTATTTGTATTGTTCTTCAAGTATTTCAAGAATATAATTATCTTTTTATATTTCAACGACGAGTTTATTTCTATTCCGACTACCATTTCTCCCACATATATATAATTAAAAAATTAGTATTGAATGTTCATTCAATAATTTAATAGATTTTACATAATAGTGCTCGTTGGTTCCCCCGCATTTCCTGTTCGAAAGTCGGTGAGGTTTCATGACAACAAAGTTTTAAAAATTTATTATTTAATAAAGGACAAGAGCAATTAAATCGTGTATAGAGTAAGAAATTAGTGCCATATATCTAGTAACTATGCTCCTAATTTTATGTGATTGTGCTCATTGGTTCTCTGTATTTTCGAATTTGAATATCTGGCTTTGTTCAATAACTCCCATGCAGTTTCAATAATGTCTATATAATTTCCAGCAACATTCAACTATTTATCTTTAGCATAATAAACTAGTATGAACGTGCATTCAATTATTAAATAGATTTTACATATTCGTGCTCGTTGAAACTCTCGCACTTCCTGCTCGAACGTCGATGAAGTTTCAGAACAACGAAGTTTAAAATATTTATTGTTTAATACATGACAAGAGCAATTAAATCGTGTATAGAGTAAATAATTAGGTCTAAATATCTAATAACTTTGTTCTTAATTTTAAGTGATTGTGCTCGTTGGTTCTCTGCATTTTCGAATTTGAATATCTGGCTTGGTTCGGTAACTGCCATGCAGTATCAATAATGATTATATAATTCACGGCAATATTTATCAATTTATATTTGGTGTAATAATGTACTATTAAATGTTGATTCAATTATTACATAAATTTAAGATATTAGCGCTCGTTGGTGCTATCGCAATTCCAGTTGGAAAGTCAACAAGATTTTATAACAACGAAGTTTGAAAAAATTTATATTTAATAAACGACAAGAGCAATTAAATCGTGTATAGAATAAAAAATTAGTTCTAAGCATCCTTTAACTATGTTCTTAATTTTATGTGATTGTGCTCGTTGGTTCTCTGTATTTTCGAATTTCAATATCTGGCTTGGTTAGATAACTCCCATGCAGTTTCAAAATGTTTATATAATCCACGGCAACAATTATCAATTTATCTTCACTGTAATATGCTAGTATTGAACGCGCATTCAAATTTTAAATATATTTTACATATTAGTGCTCGATGGTACTCTCGCATTTCCTCTTCGAATCACGATGAGGTTTCATAACAACAAAGTTTTAAAAATTTATTTTTTAAAAAATGACAAGAGCAATTAAATCGTGATTCGAGTTTACAATGAGTTCTATATATTTATTAAGTAAATTTTTAATTTTATGTGATTGTGCTCGTTGGTTCTCTGCATTTTCGAATTTGAATATCTCGCTTGATTTGATAACTGCCATGTAGTTTCAATAATGTTTATATAATTCGCGGCAACATTTAACAATTGATCTTTAGTGTAATGTTCTAGCATTGAACGTGCATTCAATTATTAAATAGATTTTAGATATTAGTGCTCGTTGGTACTCTCACATTTTCTCTTCGAATATCTTCGAGTTTTCATAACAAAAAGTTTTAAAAAAATATTATTTAATAAACGACAAGAGCAATTAAATCGTGTATAGAGCAAACAATTAGTTCTTAATGTCTATTAACTATGTTCATAATTTTATGTGATTGTGCTCGTTGGTTCTCTGTATTTTCGAATTTGAATATCTGGCTGTACTCGATAACCCCTATGCAGTTTCAAAATGTTTATATAATTCACGGCAACAATTATCAATGTATCTTTACTGTAATATGCTAGTATTGAACGTGCTTTCAATTATTAAATAGATTCTAGATATAAGTGCTCGTTGGTACTCTCGCATTTCCTGTTCGAATGTCTTCGAGGTTTCATAACAAAGACGTTTTAAAAAAATATTATTTAATAAATGACAAGAGCAATTAAATCGTGTATAGAGTAAATAATTAGGTCTAAATATCTATTAACTTTGTTCTTAATTTTATGTGATTGTGCTCGTTGTTTCTCTGCATTTTCGAATTTGAATATCTGACTTGGTTCGGTAACTGCCATGCAGTATCAATCATGTTTATATAATTCACGGCAATATTTATCAATTTATATTTGGTGTAATAATGTACTATTAAATGTGGATTCAATTATTACATAAATTTAAGATATTAGCGCTCGTTGGTGCTATCGCAATTCCAGTGGGAACGTCAAAAAGATTTTAAAACAACGAAGTTTTTAAAAATTAATATTTAATAAACGACAAGAGCAATTAAATCGTGTATAGAATAAAAAATTAGTTCTAAGCATTCTTTAACTATGTTCTTAATTTTATGTGATTGTGCTCGTTGGTTCTCTGTATTTTCGAATTTCAATATCTGGCTTGGTTAGATAACTCCCATGCAGTTTCAAAATGTTTATATAATCCACGGCAACAATTATCAATTTATCTTTACTCTAATATGCTAGTATTGAACGCGCATTCAAATTTTAAATATATTTTACATATTAGGGCTCGTTGCTACTCTCGCATTTTCTCTTCGAATCACGATGAGGTTTCATAACAACAAACTTTTAAAAATTTATTTTTTAAAATATGACAAGAGCAATTAAATCTTATATAGAGTAAACAATTAGTTCTGAATGTCTATTAACTATGTTCATAATTTTATGTGATTGTGCTCGTTGGTTCTCTGTATTTTCGAATTTGAATATCTGGCTTTATTCGATAACCCCCATGCAGTTTCAAAATGTTTATATATTTCACGGCAACATTTATCAATTTATCTTTAGTGTAATATACTAGTATTGAACGTGCTTTCAATTATTAAATAGATTTTAGATATTAGTGCTCGTTGGTACTCTCGCATTTCCTGTTCGAATGTCTTCGAGGTTTCATAACAAAGAAGTTTTAAAAAAATATTATTTATTAAATGACAAGAGCAATTAAATCGTGTATAGAGTAAATACATAGGTCTAAATATCTATTAACTTTGTTCTTAATTTTATGTGATTGTGCTCGTTGGTTCTCTGCATTTTCGAATTTGAATATCTGGCTTGGTTCGGTAACTGCCATGCAGTATCAATAATGTTTATATAATTCACGGCAACATTTATCAATTTTTCTTTCATGTAATAAACTAGTATTGAATGTGCATTCAATAATTATATAGAATTTAGATATTGGAGCTCTTTGGTACTCTTCCATTTCCTGTTCGAAATTCGATGAGGTTTCATAACAATGACGTTTAAAAAAATTATTATTTAATAAATGACAAGAGCAATTAAATAGTTTGTAGAGTAAAATATTAGTTCTAAACATCTATTAAGTATGTTTTTAATTTTATGTGATTGTGCTTGCTGGTTCTCTGTATTTTTGATTTTGAAAAAGTGGCTTGGTTCGATAAATCTGATGCAGTTTCAGCAATGTTTATATAATCCACGGCAACATTGATTAATTTATCTTCAGTATAGTAAACTAGTATTGAATGTGTATTTAAATATTTAATAGATTATAGATATATCGCACTCGTTGGTACTCTTGCATTATCTATTTGAATGTCGTACGTATTTGCAAAACTACGAAGTTATAAAATGTATTATCTCATAAAAGAGAGGGGTAATTAAATCATGTGTAGAGTAAAATAATAGTTCGATATGCGTTTAAACTATCTCGTTAATTTTATGTGATTGTGCTCGTTTGTTTTCTCTATATTCCAATTTTTATATTATGTTGCGGGTTGCGTCATGCCTGCTGCAATTTACTTTGATTATTTTAGACTGAAAATACGTGCGAATTCATTCCAAATTGTGGCAATTAATTGACAATTAATTAGCAATAAATGATTAGATGGTTTCCGTTGAGATCTGGCTCGTATTTACCTGATGTGTGTGCTGGCTTGACGTTCAGATTTATGTTGCGGGTTGCGTCGTGCCTTCTGCCATTTACTTTGATTATTTTAGACTGAAAATACGTGCGAAATAATTCCAAATTGTGGCAATTAATTGGCAATTAATTAGCAATAAATGATTAGATGGTTTCCGTTGAGATCTGGCTCGAATTTAACTGATGTGTGTGCTGGCTTGACGTCAAGCTAGCACACACCCGTTTTCTCCACGAAAATACGTGGCAATTAATTAAAAAATGTGGCAATTAATTGGCAATTAATTAGCAATAAATGATTAGACATGTTTCGTGTGGGTGTGCTGACTTGGCTGTTCCAGCTTGACGCACCTTCTTCGTCCGGAAGACCCCGCCGTCGCCTGGGAAGCTCGGCGGCTGGAGGGAGGGGGGCAGGTCGGCCGACTCACCCGAGAGCCTCTCGTCGGCATGGATACAACGCCCACTTTTCGTGTGCCTCTGCACCGCGCGATATTTCCTAGAAACCCCCACCAACAGCCAGTCCTGTTCTTCCCTTCACACTTCGCGACGTTGGCGCTATCTATCGGCGGACGGGAAACTATTCAAAGGAGGTAGCTGGAAACAAGCCTCATGAGCCCTCTATGTACATCTTTACTCTATGGTAGTGCTTAGTGAGGTGGCTATCAGTAAGCAATGTTCTTGACAGATTTTTTTAATAACTTGATGAAATAAAACAGTTTATGGAAGAAAAAGAAAAAAAATTCCCTGAACAAACCCTTAACATATCTTTACAAGAAAGAGAAAAACTTATTTCTGATTTGGCCCAGTCTGCATTAAGCTTTCATAGTAAGTTCAAGCTTCTTGGGAAAGACATTCAGACTGAAACATTTGCTCACTTCAAATGTTTAAAGAAAATTACTGAAAACCTTCCAAACGTTTATGTGGAAACTAAAGATTACTTTTGTAAAATATCTGGCCTTGCTGAAGAATTCAATGGTAGATTTAATGATTTGAGATTTCTTCAACCATCATTTTTATTCCTGGAAAATCCTTTTGCTGTTGATGTTATGGGCGATGGTTGTCCTGTTTCATCACCAATAACAAAGGATGATACCTACAGCGCTGGACAGTTGGAGCTACTAGAACTACAAGAGGACGAGGATTAAAAGGACTCATACGAAGTGGCGATACTACCAAAGAATTTTTGGAAGAATGTTCCAGAAGAAAAATACCCACTAACAAAAGTGTTCTTAGAGACTTATCTTTGGCACTACTTATGTGTGTGAATCACTATACTCAAAGCTTAAATTCATTAAATCTAAATATAGATCTGAACTGATGAACTCTTAAGTGAACTTCTGCGAACTGCGCTTACCAATCATCAGCCAGATTTCAAACAAACAAAAATGAACACTCGGAAAAGCACTTCTCAAAAGTAAAATTGCATTTCTTCGTGTGTTTCTGAATAATAGCAGTGTAAAAAATATATGTTCCTTCATTTGTTATAAAATGAAAATAGTGTCTTCATTTTATAAACGATTTTATAAATATCTCTTCCTAACGTGGCTTGTTTCGAATTTTTGTGGCTCACAATACGAAAGTTAGTGGCTGTTTCGAATTTTTGCAGCTCCCAAAACTAAGGTTTGTGGCCATATTCTTTATGGTATAGCTACCCACATTATCCGTCCGGCCTGCCCGAGATATAGTTGACCCCCCCACCCTACGCTTCAGACGCAAATGACACTTCAATTACAATTACCAGTTCAAAAACTTGAACAAGTGAAACTGTCGTTGTAGGTATTATCCGCGCACATTTTCTTGAGCCCTCGCTTCGCTAGTTGCGATAGTAGTGGGGAGTTTGGTTATTTTAACAAAAGGAATTTAATATCAAATTTGTAGTTCGTTTTGCAATGCAAAATCATCTATTACACGGGAACGAACATTTCTGATTATCAGATTTTGTAAACAACGCTCGTTGTATAGTCGTTATTCTTCATTCAACTAATATTGGCAAGGGAGTGGGGTTACTTCTTTCGGAGCTCAAGAAAACGTGCGCGTATATCACGTCCGATAGCAGTTTCGGTTCTCTCCATTCTCCACGTTCACCACTGCACTCGCACATAACTCAACACTGTATTATTGGTCTATGCCATTTACTTTCCAAGCCAGAGACTTTTGCTTCCTCGTCTAAGTTCCAAAGCGTTGTAGAATATCTTTCGGGTCTCCTAATGAATGTTTGAGCAGCATATCTGGGCTCCGAATAAAATGGATATTTCACAAAAATTCACGTCTGATAAACGTTGGTTCTCAAGCAAAAAGTACGCCTGTCGCATTTCATGACAAGCAATTTATTCATTGTCAGAGTGACCAGTCATCTAGCGTTTTGGAATTCAAGGTTTTTCCCCGTTTTTCCTGGTCCGAAAATATAAATTTTCCAGGTTCCTTTTCGCACATTACAACATATGTTTACCTTTTAACCGCTTACGTTGTAGAGTGAAAGCTACGTAATTCTGCGGGAAAAAGAGGCGAATTTTCGTCAGAAAAACTCTGATTGCCGGTCTTTGGTAACGAAAATGTTGATAAATCTAGTTGTTAAATTTAGAAAAGAAATCTTCTAACACGTGGTGTAGCCAGAATCCATGTTTTGTGGGTGCTTGATATCGAAAACACGATTGACGGCAAAATGTCCGTCCGGCAGTGAACGCTAGTGGCTCAACAATTCAGTCAATTTTCTGGAAAATTTATATTCCTTAATCGATCTGGCGATGTCACGGCCCCTTAAATTTGAAATCGATATTTCACTTTTCGGAGGTACTTTACATGAAGCTCCGGAGGCATTTTCAAAATTTTCAAAGAAACTGCTCCATTGGTTTTAATTAAATTTTATTGTTGGATAGTGTGGAGGCCGTTTCAGAGAATAGTGTAGATCTCAAATTCGTTGAAAATCCTGATTTTTTGAAAATTACAAATTTCAACATTTTTCGGCGACTTCCTAAAACTACTTAGGGCGTTCGGAAATGATTTGGACTGACCGTGTTGCTCTGACGCAAATACTATTTGAAAAGCGCGCTTATGCTGTGGCGAAAAGCCCTTCTTAGTGCTATATTTTACCACTAGATGGATCTGTCATCTTCACTCACTGAGAAACGCTGACTCATTTTGCTAACGGACTCCAGTAAGCACGCGGACATGGAAGGCGACGCTCGTGGTCAGAAGTGGACAACTTGGTTCTTGTGGAAAGAGGGTGTCAGAGTGACTGAAATTTATCGCCGACTCGCCGATGTTTGTGGCGAAAAAGCTCCGGCACGAAGCACTGTCTTTCACTGGGTGCAGAATTTCGAAAGTGGACATGAATGTGTGGAGAAAGGCGTGAGCAGCGGCCGGCCAGCGACATCGCGTACATCAGCTGCAATCGAAACAGTTTCGAAGTTGATTATGGCAGATCGACGGATAACATTTACAAAGTTGCAAAATGAAACGGGTCTTGGACGAGCAACTCTTCATGAAATCATCCATGAAGATTTGAAAATGCGTAAAATTTGTGCTCGGTGGGTGCCTCACCAACTCACAGAAATGCAGAAAAAGCAACGAGTGGACTTGTGCCGAGAACTGATGCGCATTTACAACACGAACAGAGAAAATTTCTTCAAAAGACTGGTGACTGGGGATGAATCTTGGTTCCTGTTTGAGACCCCGGAGAAAAAACGGCAATCAATGGAATGGAAACACACTGCAAGTCCTCCATCCAAAAAGCCTCGTCCGAGTCTTACTCCCAAAAAACAAATGGCTACAGTTTTCTGGGATGAAGAGGGAATTGTGCTACTGGATTGGCTTCCTACTAACGAAACAGTGAATAGTGATACCTACTGCGAAACTCTACGAAAACTGCGACGCAGTATTCAGCAGAGGCGGCAGGGAAAGTGGGCTCTCAAAGTGCTTCTTCAACACGACAATGCGAGGCCGCATACGAGCCGCAAGACAACAGACGCATTGGCAACAATGGGATTTACGAAGCTTCCCCATCCCACACATTCACCTGATTTGGCCCCTTCGGACTATGCACTGTTCGACAAAATGAAGGACGCATTGCGTGGCCGGCGAATGTCATCCACCGAAGAACTCCAAGACGCTGTCCGCGACTGGTGTCGCTCTACTCCGAAAGAATGGTTTTATACAGCCATAAGGAAACTTCCCGAGAAATGGGAAAGGTGCATCGAATTAGGAGATTACTTGTAATTTACCTGTGTAAACCTGGGCAGTACAATAAATGGTATGAAATTTAGAGCGTTTGTCCAAATCATTTCCGAACGCCCCAAGGCAATTATAAAGATAAATTTTCCCTTAATGAAACCTGTTCCTTAAAAATAGATTTTGAAATAATGTCAAGTAAAATTTTTGAAAATTTGAGTACTTTTCGCCAGGGACCGAATACCGAAATAATAGCGGTAAAGGTATTTATACCGGTATACAAATACCTTTACCTCTATTATACCTTTATTCAAAATACCTTTAAAAATACCGGTATAAGACGTCAAATACCGGTATTTTTAGAGGTATTTTACCTTTATCCGACGTCTATACCGGTAAAATACCTCTATTTAAAGGTATTATACCGGTATTCTCTCATCAAAATACCGGTATTTTCATAAGAAAATACCGGTATTTCAGTAGAATCATACAGGTATTTGGGGGAAATTCATTGTGATTTTTTCCGCTGAGATGGCTCAGAGGAAACAACTATTTACACGGCAGAGTTTCTGACCGGGAGGTCCTAGGGTTCGAGTCCCGAGGGTGGCGGATTTTCGACACATATTCTAGCTAGGTCGAGTTCTGCCGTTGACTGGGAAGTCGAGTTCTGTCGTCAGACGGAGGAACCAGCCAACGGTCTTTCGCAGACATCAACACGAGCTCGTTCGCTGACCTTGGACCTCACGTCCGGGCGCAGAGCTTGGCGACACGTGATAGAGTGTTGGAAATTTATCGAATTTCTCCGTATAAATCTTGTCCTTTCTAGTAGCGATAAAAAATGGAGAAACGTGTCTTCTTATCCATAAATGAGTCTTCCCACGCATACCAAACTTCCTTCTTGCACGACTGTGTTTATCACTAAAAACGATTATTTGCTTAAATTTGATCGTATCACTAACATTTCCGAAAATATTTTTTTCAGTTGGCCCAGTTTCCTTATTCTGCACCATAATTAATAATTATAATTATATATTAATTAATTGTATATAATTATTAATTACAACTAAAACAATATTAAAAATTGACATTGAACGCTAATAGACATTAACTATTCTTACGCGAGGAAACAGAAGCGTTATGTTTAATTCAAAATTAATGATTGAAGCATGTTTAATTTACATCCATGTATTATTTAAGAAATTTCATTAAGAAAAATATTAATAATACTATATAATATTAATTAATTTTCATAAATATTTTAAAATATTAATACTAATTAAAGTTTAAATGTTTGCATTAAATATGTGTAAATTAATTTATTATTTTGTTTGTTAATTTATACATTTAAATTAAATGTTAATTTTAATTAAAAATTAAAATTTTAATAGTAATAAACTGTTTTTTATTAATTAATAGTTTGTGTATATTTCTTATTAAGGAAGAAACACTCTTCTCGAAGTGGGCTCCTCCAGATGCATTTTACAATGTAAGCTACCAGCGTAGAAGGGAACCCTTGCCCACATGCAATGTTAATAGCTAATAATAATAGTAATAATAATAATAATATAATAATTTACTTTTATTACAAATTTTCTCAATATTTGCAGTTAATGTCAAAATATATTAAACCCTTAATATATACTAGGAAAATAACATTTTATTTTAGCCCTATTTATTAATGTATAATTAAGATTTAATTGTGAAATGAAGTAAAAGGAAATCATTTTTTAACAATAACAAAACTGGGCCTGAAAGCCTGAGCGTTCGTGATTATCTCAAGGTGTCAACGCTTCCTCAGTTCGCCGAAGGAGGGGTCGGGGAAGGAAGAAACGGTCCTACGCCTACGGCACGGCGCATACGTTGACAGCCTCTCCATGTGCGAAATACAAAGACAGGCATAGGTCATCTCTCAGGTCAGATGGGAGATAGCTCGATGAAGGACACTAAGAAAAGGTTCTCTTCAATGGAATCAATAATTATTATTTCATATTTCAACTTTTCCGAAGTTTAAATTAAGGGAGGTTTTCAATACATACAACGTATGCAAAACGTAAACGCCCGAACACAAAACATTTACAATAATAAGAATAGAATTTAATACAGTTGTTATATATATATATATATATATATATATATATATATATATATATATATATATATATATATACAAATTAATTTAAACAATAAATAACAATTATGAAATGATATTTGATGAATAAACATTATGTGAGATATTATTAACTAAAGTAACCTATTTTTTCAACATGTTTGGATAGTAAGCTATATTTCTTCATTGAAAATACCGGTATAACCTTTATGGTCCATACCGGTATAGACGTCCTATAGAGGTATTTTACCGATATAAAAGAATAAAGGTATTTGAAAAAGGTATGGAAAAATACCGGTATTTTTTACCGGTATTCAATACCTTTTCGGTCCCTGCTTTTCGCATCATTTTGTGTGAAATATAGGCAATTTTAAATTTTGTTTACACTTTTTTTTCTCAAAAACGGCATCAACAATTTTGATTCAATTTTTACCTGGGATAGCGTCTAGGACCTTTAAGAGTGCAGGTCTCATGTTCGGTGAAATGTTTGATTTCTGAAAATTGCAAAAATTCAAAAAAAATGTCGCCGATTTCCTACAACCACAATCATGAAGATGGTATTTTCTGAGTGAAATGTGTTTATCAAAAACATATTTAAATAATGACATGTTCGAATTTTCGAAAATAAGAGTATTTTCTGCGAAATTGTGGCAAAATTTTGACATTTGAAAATACATTTCTTAAAAAACGGCACATTTTTTTTTCCATAAAATTTGCACCTTAAGGACGCTTAAGAGAATGGTACAAGAGTCGTGTTCATTAATATGCCCGATTTTTCGAAAACTGAAAAAAGAAAAAAATTCTGTGCCTTCTTACAACTTAAATGGTGCAGATGAAATTGTTTTTAATGAAATATGTTAATGAAAAATAGATCTTCAAATAAGGTCAGGATGAATATTTCGAAAATATGAGTATTTTTTGTGTAATTTGGCATCGAAAGTAGCCGCGCTTTTCGAATTTCCTGCACTACGTGAACAGGGTTTTTTGAAGCTATTGCTATTCTCATAAAAGAATGTAGATTGAAGGAAGGTAATGAAACTAACTTCGAACTAACAAATTACTTTTCTTCAAGAAGTTTTGATTGCTAACTATAGTATGTTTCAGTTATAAAAGTTTGAAATGTCAACTCTTCCTGGCTATCGAAATAAACGATTCGCTTGAATTGGTTGGGTTTGAATTATATTAGCATTATTTCTTTACATGAAACAAAAATTGAAAAAAATGGGTACGATAAATTTGTACTAACATTTTTAACTTTAATTTCATCTTGTTACCTCCATTGCGGGAGGGGGGGGGGATGCAGCAATGGAAATAGGGTTTACTCCTATTTCCTGGTGCGCAACCCCGTCAAGACTCCGCATGTTTATTTTCTTCGTGCTTTCTGTGAATTCGGACACTGTCACTCTTAATCTCCGTATATGCTATTAGCAAAGAGAGCTTCAACTGCGCTCTTCTACAAAAGAAGTTAAAATTCCTTTTGAATATCATGGACGTGAGAACACGGTCGTTTCGAACGGAAAAATAACAAAGTGATACCGCCGACGTCATCAGAGAAAGGGCGCGACACTAACCGAAACAAATTTACATGTAATGGTGTTAATAAAGAATTTAAAAAAACAACTAATTGAAACTCTGCTATTGAGTTTCCGGTGAGACGTTTGTTCCACAAATCTCATCCATGCACGTGCAACCCACAGGCAACCATATAGGTGCTATGGGGTGCTCGGTACTCTACTCATGTTGCACCTATACAAGCGGCAGTATTGGAAGTTGTGTTATGCGAGAGTCAAGAACTCTGCAATCCTCAAGAAAACTTGTGACACTTCTAAGACATACTTGGATTTTAACTCTCGGCATTATCATGTACGGAGTGGAATTCTGCGCTTTACTGAATACGATGCCGTACGTAAATGCTCTAAATGTTTTGGGAAAATCTAAAAATAACGAAACATCCCGGTTTTAAAATCAAATTCCTGTTATTTCCCCGGTTTTCAAGGATTCCAGGTTCGCTGGCCACCCTGATTGTATTATTAATACTAGTTTTGACCCATTTCCTTCAAAGTATATTCTTTAAATTGATGTCGGCGGCGAGATTCCACAAGAGCAGGAAGTATGTCAATGAGATGTTACTCTGGAATCTAACAAACATCTTGCCAATAAAATGAAGTGCCTTAAGGTCCATAAATTAGTAACGCTTAAGGGGCTTGCGGCAGTGTTACAAGGGTAGTGGCGTTAACTTAGTGTTACGTAACGTTTATTTTTTTTTAATTTTCAATATTCGCTGAAATAATTCCTTTAATTCAGACACATACTAAAACACAAAGATATTGTAAATAAATTAAAGAAATAATGTAACTGTTACAATGATGGGATTTTTTTGTCAGATATATTGACGATAGGTTACGAAGAAAATATTCTAAACTGATCTGTAATATATTCTAAATCCAATTAAATTGGCACAATAGTATCTTGCCCCAGCATTATCCACGACAGCGGAAGCAACCGTCATAAATTGTCTCGCCTTTATCCTACCTTCCTTCAAAAATTGTCTCCAATCTTGTTTGGTGTGGTCAGCATCATCAACCAATTCTAAGTTTATTGATCGTTAATTTTAATATTTAACGCGTTACATATTTAAGGGGGGGTTGTTCAAGAGCGCGTTGTAGGGGGGGGGAGAGGGGTTTTTAAAATGCTCCATATTTGCGTATCGTAGGCAGCCCCTTGGGAATAATATGTAGCAAAATCCATTCTAGTTGGATACTTATGGCATCAGCAATTTCATTCACCCAGAAGGTGTCCATTTTTTAAATCATATAGGTGTTAACCCACTTATGACAGTGAAATTTACTGGAAGTAGATTTGACAAGTATCAATTTAAAGGTAGCTTTCACACAATATTTCTATGTCAAGAATAGTTCAATACAACTGAATGTACTTGAATGTCATATGCCTTCCATCAATTAATTGTATAGAAATAAGCAACAATGAACTGCAGCAATACACAAGTACTTTTCACATAAATTTTTATCCTTGCCAATTCAAAATTTTTCATATACATGATATGCATTGTTCTCAAGAATTATATGATCATTCCTCTTTATTTAAAAAAAACTTTGTTTGGCAAAAAATTGACATTGGATTTGCCTTGCACATATGAATATTGCTTACTTCAATTCCCAACATTATGGAAATATTCCAATTAGTTTTCTTAATTCATTTCTGAAGTAACAGATCTTACCCACAGGTAATTTTTATGCAATAATCTACCAATCTGGGAACAATGAACCTAGAAATGGCTTTCCCTAAAGAACAAAATAATCAGTAGGTATTAATAAAATGATACAATGGCTGAATAGGAACTGAAACAAATTTCTTAGCGTTTTGGAATAACAGTTCTTTCAATTAAACTAGTTTATAAGAATGGAATTAGAAAAAGGGAGATTATTTTATCTAAGAAATAAAATAAAATGTGAAAAAACAGCCGAGTCATGAGAGATCAAAAGCTATGTATCCTAGCCATATGAATGTTTTGGGGTTATATAGCTTTCATTTAGTTGATTTCATATTAATCTTATTTCTCCCTCCAAGGGCAATTAATATTAAACTAGATAATTTGAAGTGTCTGGACAAACAGCAGGTGATCTAATTCTTAATTTTGTTATGATGATACAATTTAATTTTATTGGGGTCTATACTTCAAAGACTTTTCAGTCCTATAATTAAAATCCCTATTAATTGCATTCCCAGATAATTGATGTGTTAATGACAGTGTCATGCAGTAATTCTCAATGAAATTCTTTAATATGTACCTTGCATTATAAAATGTCTAATTTTCTTACAATTAGATACAACATAAATAGCAAATATTTACATCCCTAATCATGAAGTCACAACATGCAGAATGCTGGAAATCATATTTGTCAATTGACAGTTAATATAATGTCATCAATATAATAAATTACCCTTAATGATGAACTTCATACAAGATTCATCACTGAAGCATACTGGAAAAGTCAGAAAGACTAAAGTCTTCTTTTAACCTCTGGTTAGCAACATCTACAGGCAACAGTTCAGGCTAGTTAGAAGATAATATTCACTAACTTAGGAATTAATCCCAACAATTACCCAGATTTGGACATTACATGCAGTTAAATCAAATAAAAATATTCCCACAATGGTGAACTAAAATTATCACAACTTCTGAGAAATAATTAGGTTGCTGCTACAAAAATATGACTATTTGTAATAAACTTACACAAAAACTGGGGTCATAGATAAAGAAACAATTCAGCCATATTCTTTATGTTAAATTCTTTTTAACTTTGTTCAGCATAATATAAAAAGTAATATTAGCATTTTAAATCTTCTGAGGCTACCACAAGTGGAAAATTGAAATTTCTATCACAAACAAATGTAAATGCTAGTATTGCTGAACCCACAAATCTTACTAAGTAGTTAAGTTACTGATGAAATTGTGCTGCATTTAAGTGCCAAATATTACTGGGATTCAATAACAACAGGTTTGATCTTAATACAAGTGAGATTCAACATATTTTCCATAAATTTTGAAGCTTGCTGATATGGAATTAATAATCAATATACATTTTCAATAAGACATTTGAGTATTAGGTATATGACAGTTTATTTGTATCTGGTTTCACCAACTAACAAATTAAATTCAAATGGGCAGGAAGAGAGCAGTTCTTTAAAAGCACCGAATCTTCCAACTGCCTGCATTGAGGTACACAGAAATTACTGACACATCCCATGTGCAAGATGAATTTGTTCAATCATCATGTATCAGTTAACAGAATTTTAATAATTATGACAATGATCATTCATTAACTACACTGTATCAATTTCTGACTCCTAAAAAAGGAAAGATACAAATAAAATTGTACACTAAAATTGCACACACACACATACCCCCACCAACCAACATGGAATGTTGTCCCCCCTGCCACATTGGCAGATATAGTCTTGATATATATCAGCATGAAGAGTTTGCATTGCAGGTATCTCGCATTTATTTTAAGGTTTCTTGCTACCCATGGTTGCTATGGTAACACTGGGAACAATATTTGGTTTTCTCTAATAAATACATGCTACTATATAACAATGAATAAATTCTTTTTGATAATACTATTAGTACAATGAGTTGCAATGTTCCCTTCTTCTCACAATAAGTCAGACTCATTATTTTCTTATGTACATTTATTTCTGATTTCAGTATTCAGACATATATAAAGCATTTGCACAAGTAAATACCAAATATGAAAGGAATACACGGCAACATAAAGGGTATAGGAAATTTCCTTTTTCTCCGCTATTAAACAAGATCTGGACTAGGAAGAATTTCTTGCAACAGGTATACCTCATGGGAGAGAGCGCATTATGTCTTTAGAATTTTCTTTACATCAGAAATATGAATGAGAAAAGTCAGGAATACTTGAGACGATGTTAAGGAGGGCTTTATCATAATCACAAACCCAAAATCTCAAACTGATTACGTTTGTAAACAGTATTCAGTCTGTGCTTTAACTTTGAGGACTTATAAATCTCACATATAAATACAATATTATTTTAATTTAACCGTTTGTTTTTCGTGATGGTGGTGGAAAGAAGAATAACGTCGGCATAAGCAGTTTACAAAATAATATATGTTTTCTTGGCATGTGCTGATTTCTACAGAAGATCTAATCTTTTATTTTTCATTTATTTTTAAAAGGTATATTATATGTACACACACATACACAAACACACGCACACACAACCATTATCCCTCCAGAGGTGTCATAAATTAAAAAGTTACATATAAAAAAAGATAATCTGGGAACTTTTCACAAATCTCTGTAAAAATATAAGTGGGATTGGTAGGTACACATTTGCCAAAGTAACACAGCAGCTCTTATGGTTGGTGTGGACAAGAGCGATATGAACAAGATACAGAGCTAATGGTCCACAAATCAACCACAGAACTTCGCATGATTTTCATTAACACAGGAGAAAACAAAGATATACAAACAAATCCAATCTATTTCTCCCAAGGTAAAAATAAATCTTGCTTGTTTGAGGCTCTAACAAGCTACGTCAATGTTCACTCAACTACATAAGAGTTCAGCGCATGTAGCTGAAGTGGCACCTTCAGTCTCAGTAATGGCTTCATTGGATCCTATATTCTCACTCACTTTCTTTACAATAAGAGAAGTTGCCTGACAAGGAACACATACTTACTAAGTCCCTGCAGTTCACCTATCATCTTGCATCCAACTCACTTTATGTTTTGTACACAGTTTTAATAACTACATTGTATACCACAGTCACACGCATGCACATTTTCTTCACAGCTGCACAAAAAGGACCCTAGCTTCAGTTTACAAATGTGAAATTATCAGAGGACAAGGCAAAAGGCTATACCTTACATTACAACTTAAAATGACAACAGCAAAAAGGAATTTGTTCAAATTTGGGGAACATGGCTTTTCAAAAGTAGTAAAACCACATATCAATTGCAATGAATCACTTTATACACATTTTACATTCACTTAATGACCCAATAAGCTATAATTTATGAGTTTACTCATTTTCTACCTATTTCTTTTCTCATTTTTCACATAATTTCCTGTAAATGACAGGACAATTATGAAAGAATACAGCACTAGTGATGGTACTTGCATACCAGAATCAATGTTCATTTGTGTACATGAAAGGGAAATGGCTGGAAAAACATATGGAACATAAAGACCAACTAGTACATTTTTAACTAGCAGTCAAGAACTGTTGATGCATAAAACATGAAGGATAAAACCAGAGTGCCTCAAGCAGAAAGTTTCAAAATATAAGCAAATGAGGTAGGCAAGGAATATCAAGGGGAAAGAACTGTAGTGATGCCAATAGTATTTGAGAAGTGTGATTAGGCAAAAGTAAAAGAAACTGAAAAATGAGGAAGAGGAAAGACCAAAATCCTGAGGAAGGCAGAGTGTCAGATGACCTGGCAAACATTGGCTGTGTTAAGGTTAGTGGCAGTGAAAACACACTTGGTGAATTAATTGCAGTGCATGAATTAGTACAGGAGTTGGTTGGAAGAATGGTACTCGTTTTGTTTTGGCAGCAGCAATTATTACCATCATTCAATCGCACAAGTAGTTACCTGTCCCATTCATAATAAATCTCAGTTCTTTTAAATTAAGATACTCTATAGACAAGAGTAAAGTTCATCACAATTCCCAGTTGAGGTGCTTATCGCAATTCATTCACTATGGTAATGTGAAATAAACTTTTCATTTAAAAATCTTCTAGGTTTTTCAGAATAAATTTACTGCAAATAATATGATAAAAAATTTTAGTTACAACAGTTAAAACATCTACAGAAGCATCCTCACCTCAGGCAAACTATGAAATAGCAAGCCCTCACACTCGAATTAACACAACTAATACCATTCACTACGAAGTGTAACTGTTGCCATGCTCAAGAAGAGATCTAGAGCACTGGAAGAGGACGCGTGAAATAATGGAGGCCACCTGATGGTCCAATATTTGGCTCATTACTAATGCAAGTAGCCTTTGCTCTTGTTGCAAGAACAATGGTCTGTTATCGGGGTGTCGGGCTAAATGTAGCAAAGTTCCAGCAGCACGACGCAGCATATCTAAACTTGTGCCCATTGAATCAGGATTGTCTCGCAAAGCTCCGATACCATGCTGATTCGCCACACCTAATGCACTTGCCTCAGCCTGCTCGATGAAAGCAACTAATAATGACACACAAGGACTTTGCAATGCAACAGTGCGTGCCACACCACTGTCTGCTGCAGCGAGATAATGCAGTAAATTCACAGCAAATTCACGCAACACTTGCTCTTCACCCCGACACAGCAGTTTAGTTAAAACCGCACACAACCTCTCTAAACGAGAATATGGAGGTGTAGCAATTACTAGATCGACATTGTTTTCAGTAACACACAATTTGCACAGTGCTTCGAGAGCTAGTCGTTGGGGAGAGAGAGATGACGATACAGTAGGGAATGGGTCTTGACCATGTGCTGCTGGACAAACTGCCCAATGCAATAAGCCATCCAGAACTGGCCGAGATATTTCCTCTGGATACTGACCCAAGTCCATGTGGCCAGCAATATTTGCTGCTGTAACTAGTGCATTCTCTCTTATATGATGAAGGAAATCCCACCACCATTCACTTTCCCCCTGCAAACTAGAACAGGAATCACCAAAATCTGCGTCTTCCTCCCTGTCGTAATTGCGCTGCTTCGCTGTTCGTGCTGGATGTTCATGGTGTAGGAGCAGAAGTTTCCCTAACAGACCAAGGAAAGTAGGGTTCTTTGCAAACTCTACTTCATTTCCAGGAACAAAAGTGAGATTACGCAAAATATTTGAAAGACACACACATCGCCTAGCTAAAGCGTCCTGTGTGTCTGTCACAAGATATAGACTGGCTTCATCACGAGTATAACATTCATCTTCATAATCAGACATACGTCTACGTTTTAATGTTCCTGCGGGGTCTCGAATGTTCAGCACAGGTTTTTTGGGCTCTTCTGATGGCAATGGTGATTCACACTTCTTTTCTTCTGTTTTGAGCATTTGGTCCGTGGTAGTTTCGGATGATCCTTCAGCCTCCTCATTAATTTTGTCTGAATCATTGCTGTTATTACTGTTGGTGCCATTTTCAAATGATATACCATTTACTCCATCTTCCACAGAATCCAACACTTTGTCACTTTTACTGCCGCTATCTATATCCACAGTGTTTTGTTCTGTATCGGATGTGTTTGCCTCATCTTTCTTTATTACCGGTAGTATTTCACTTTTCTCGACCTTTTCTCTGATTTCTCGAGAAAGAAGGTCATTCATTTCAACTGGTTCCTTTTTAATTCGAGAAAGTACTTCACTTAACGTTTTATTAGTCCGTTTTTTCTTGTCACAATTTTTACGATCAGAAGCAGAGTAAACACAATCTTGGCTGTTGGTATTTTCTTCCTTACTTACAGTAAGTGACTGTTCACTAGCATTATCAGATTCCTGTTCCACTTCTGCTTTTACACTCTTCAGAGACACTGCCTCTTCACAGACAGATAATTCTGTAAACCGATCAGAACTATCTGAAAGGTTTGGCACATCTCCTTTATTACTTAGCAGTCTTTTGTGCGGTAGCACACGAACAAATGGTACGTTGCCAAATTCTCCCTGGAAACATGTAACTATGTATTTTGTGGTACTATTGTCGGAAGTTGCAAGCTGCCATGGGTCTTGTTCCAGTTCTGCAGTAACATTTTCATCAGCAACATCACCGTCCACATCCCATACTTTCCGATTATCCAGAACAAAAATGTCACTTTCCTTATTAACTATTTTCACAGGTTCTCCTTTTCTAGTAAGCAAAGTGTAGTTTGCAGTTGACTGAAGAATACACACACGTTCTTCTGGATCTAAAGGTGTGGTAACAGATCCTAAATCCACATCAGCTGATTCCACTTTCACATGATGATACCATTTATCAGGCTGATCATCTGTATTACTGGAAAATGCAGAAGAGGAGATAGGAGCATCAAACATGTCTGCTAGGGAGCGGCGAAAGTGTTCTAACAACACATCAAGAAGTCCAGGCATATGTGCCAATCCAAAATATGCCACAGTACAGTCGTCAAAGAGAAGTATGTTTAACACATCAAGAGCCCAACAACTTTCAGCAAGAAGTCCAGAACGTAAACTCATCATCAAGCGCCAGGCTTCCACAGGGGAGACGTCAGTACGAGTCATACGCTTCCTCTTGTACAATACTGGCATAGTGGCTTCAACACTATCTGGCGGAAACACAATTTCTCGCTTTGGTGTTGACTGAGCTGGATACTGAGATGAAACAGGCATTCCACCAGAATGACCCTGGAACATTAATTACAAATCTAATTAAAGAATACTAAAACATCAATTAAAAATGGTACATGGAAAATATTTACACATGATAAATAATAATAAAAAACTTCTTAAAAGATGATTCAATATCATTTATTGGTGCTAATTAGATTAGCAATCAAAATTCTGATAAACAATCAAATCAATTAATGATCGTTCACTAACCTTTCCTCCAGGTGGTGCTGAAATAGGGAAGGACTTGCCCTCTGGCCTGTAAGGTCCTCGAGGGCCACCCATTGGTGTCCGTAAAGGTGAGCTCTGGCCTACACCCGGTGTGGCCATGCCTGGTACCCACTGTTGCTGAGACTGCACAAAAGAAGCATTTAGTTTAGAGAAATCCTGATCAAAATATTGTGATAATTTTCCAATAAAATTGACATTATATAGTGAACGTTATTGAAACAAACAAGTACTTTATTAAATTAATGTAGAAAATAAAAATCTACTCTATAAATTACTTCTTTTTTTCCTCTCTCCATTCTCTGTGTAAATATCTATTACACTCTTTACCAACATCTGCATCAGCTTTTAAGGATCTACAGTAGTAAATGAAAATACATAATTTAATGACTGGCACAAAATGTTAAACATGTTTAAGATAAGGAAGAGGAAAAGGTCACATGGATGGAAAACAAAATAAACAGTCAGAAATATATCTTATTATTACCACTGAAATGGAAAGTACACATTTTTGGGGTTCATAATTTGCATGAATTGAAAAGTATGGACTTTACAAGCTTCATTGAATTTGTCATCATAAATGCCTTTGCAAAGGCATTGCTAAGAACTTTTGTACCATTTAAGCATGAAAAAATTAAAAACCATTTCAATTTTGAGTGAGAGTTGAAATGTTATTACTATCTACCTGTGGAGGCTGTTGGTAAGCTGACTGTCCAGCTGCAGGATAGCGATGTTGATCCCACTGATTAGAAGAACCTTGTGCACCTGGAGGACCTGAAGGTCTTGGGGGCCCCTGGGGCCACTGCTGGGAGCCTTGGGGAACAGGGCCTTGTGGAGGGAACTGGCCTCGGTATTGAGTGTTGTTACCAGACCATCCTATATTACAAACACACATTATCGTACACAAACAAAATACAAATACTTCACTTGGGAGTAACACTACAAATCTAAGAACACTTATCACTAATGCACTTTGAACCTTTTGACAGGAACCCTTGCCTAGCTACCAGTTTTCTGTCTTAATCAGACAGGAACAATTTTCATAAATCTTTTATCAGCTTAGTATACCACTAGTATACCAAGCGCTTATGATTCATTTGACTTTGTAAGTGAGTGGAGAGCTCACCTAAGTTCAACTACATAACTATTTTTTGCAAATGTGTATCATGTACACAACACAACATAGAATTAAAAACATGAACCAACGGACAAATATTTGTTCAATGGAAATCTACAACTCAACTATTATAGAAAAATATTAATTCATTAGGAATAATAATTTTAAAAAAAATTGAATAAAAGAGCAAACATTACAGGAAAGAAGTATTCTACTGTCACAGGTAGAGGTCATTAAGCCATGTAAACTGTATCCACATGACAATTAAATAGGATTAAAATTCTGAAAGAATTATTTAAATAGTATGAAACAATTTATGAACTTTTGGCAAATATAATTTAATTGGAAGCATCAAATCATTTAGGTGAGCTTCGTGTTCACTTGGGTTACTATATCTATTGTGATTGATGCCAGATTTAATAAATAAACCTTTAGTTATTAGAATCTCCCTTGAATTCATTTCAATTATTTTCCAGCATTTGTTCCAGAAATCAAAGGAATTTTAAATTAATTTTGGTTGAAGCAGTTGCACTGACAGTAGGTAGTATAACTGACAGCATTTGTATTAGTAGTATTTGTACTTATGAATGAAAACAATTTAAAAATTAAGCTTGGTATGAGAAAGTTCACTTAGACTACTTATTGATTAGTCTTTATTATGAATATTGCAATTGTTATTAACATTTTAGTGAGAAAATTGTGAAGTCACTGTACCCAGAAATCTCATCATGCAAGAAACCAAATATATTCTCTGTATGCCTGAAGGCATTTTAAAATATCTTCAGCCTTAATTCTGAATTTTGAAGTTCAGTAGAACCCCTGATTTAACATTTTCCTGCATTTAACCCTTTAACTGCTATGCATTTGCACCTACACCCCTCGCATGGTGCTGTGTCAACGAGGATGCGCACGCAGCACTGGTGCTGAATACTTCCCGGGTGCCCAGAGGTCGCGCTCAGCACATACTGTCTATTCTTAGTGATTTGGGTTTTGGTCCAGTGCTGGCCAAGTTAAAAGTGTTTGTTCTAATACTTTTTGTATTTTAGAATGTGTATTAAATTTTATTAGCCATGCATAAATAAAGCCAAAAGCCATATCAAAATCAAGGAAAAAACTCTTAATTGAAATCTAAAGAGCGTTACCAAAATAAAAGGGGTAATTTGAATATATAAATCCAGGTACCAGAATGTCCAAATGACAGGAAAGCAACACAAGAAGTGAAGGTATTTACGGAAGGTTCAAGACAGGGTCGCAGTTAGGGAAGGTGCATAACGGTGCAGTAATCATAAACCACGCAGCCTTTAGTCGGCTGGGAAGAAAACAAACAAAGTTTTCGACCAAACTAAGTCATTCATGCCATCTAGTGACAACCCAGGAATGCATTGATATTGCCAAAAGCCTCCAGACATCACCATATGTACTGAAAAATCAACACAATCTAGTAACACACAAATAAATTTCACTTCACAGGTTACAACTGCGGCACAGAAATACCCTGGTGATGATTGAAACCGTTAGCAATCACAGGGTTAACATTAATTTTTGAAAATCGTGAGGATGTCCACATGTAATTAATGCAATTATATTTTCGATTTAACATCATTAGCAACCCATACTTATTGTTAAAAATTTTTGGATTTTAATTTTTTTTAAATTTTATCTCCACGAATTAGGAACAGATGCTAAACATGTCATTCAACACCATCTGTCATGTACTGTAGTCAATTGTTGTGTATGAAAACAGTTAACCGCTGCAATGACATCTGTATATAGGTGGCAATTTCCTAAATTTGCTGCTATGAATCAGGTAGTAACATAGTGGGAGTATTCCTTATCCGTATAAATTTAGCACTTGCAGATAGAATTTGTAAGACAATACTGTGATTATAGCACGATTTTCCTAAGGATGAGCCACAGTGACAGCCAGTGCTGGCAACATAACTGAAGGTTCTGTGGTTTTTGTGCCAGCAAGCCCATTAGACTCCCTTCCTGCATTCACTCGTTTGCAGTTGGCTAACTTGTAAATGGCTTTGAAGCTTCCTTTTGTGATGTCCTTGTGCGACAAAAAATATAGTGCGCCGCAAGAAATAATTGAAATTAGGAAGTGCAGTGTTATGTGCTCTTCTGTAAAAATTCTTTTTTTTTTTTATAAACATTAAATTACATTTACTTTTTGTGTGATAAATATTATGTTTATTTTAAAACCGAGACTTGAATGCTAGAGGCGTACCGGTGCATGCGTTTCCGCCTTAAAATGATTTTTCTTTCTATTTATATTCGTGGCAGTTTTCTTTTACCGTTTGTGAGAGCATGTTAGGAGATTTTCCACATACGTAACTAAATTTAAATATTTCTTGGACTCACGTGCGTTGCATATACCTCAGCAAAACTCTTGGACTTCTGTATACTGATGTTTCCAAATACTTTACGAAGAGGCATGGCTGAACAG
The DNA here is from genome assembly GCA_011170035.1 of Teleogryllus occipitalis. NCBI lineage: Eukaryota > Metazoa > Arthropoda > Insecta > Orthoptera > Gryllidae > Teleogryllus > Teleogryllus occipitalis. The sequence goes on along the minus strand of BLKR01003715.1, from coordinate 104,177 downwards.
CTGTCGCGGCGGAGGGATACTTCTCTGAATTACATGTGATGTTCACATGTTACGCAAAATGTCACTTTGGCTCATCCTTAGGAAAATTCTTCTATATGTATGGGGTCACCCATAAATTACATTATGCAAATTTACAGTATTTTGATTACCCCCTCTCATCGTAACACATGTTTGAATCTCCCCTAAATAATGATATAATGCTTGCGACAAAATTCCCCTTCATTTACAAGTAAAAATAAATGATAATTGAAGTCAGAATTAGTTTGCAATGAGAACTGTATCTAACAAAAAAATTGGGGATAATTTTTGAAGGAAGGACACTTAGAAGAGAACATTTCTGAAAATACACTGTGCACACACAGCCATCGTGTGTCTATATATATATAGACACACACATTATGTAAACCAACAAAAACAACTTTGTAATCTATTGAAATCTATCTTCATGAAAAAATATTTTCATTTATTGTAACAATTTTATACATAATAAATTTTTAATTTATTCATATTTTTTCATTTCATTTGGTAATATTTTAAGGTTTTAGTACAAGACTGAATAAAAGGAATTATTTCAGAAAATGTAGAAATTTTTTTAAAAATAAATATCAGCATTATGTAACACTACACTGTGATTTATTCATAACCGTCTGTGAAGAAAATCAGCTGTTATGATGTCATCCAATCTGAAGGTTGAACGCCACCATAGCGATGTCACTATAGTGACGTGTAAGGTCCTGATTGGATGGCACCGTAACAGCTGATGAAATGTCACAGGCAGTATTAGAAAAATCGCAGTATAAACAATGAGCCCCCCCACCCCCCACCCTATTCAACGCAGGGCAACACTGCATCAAACACCTTCCTCCCTCTTTAGCATTATGGATGAGCCCTACGATAAAATCAAGCTCTAAAAAAATAATAATTCCTGGTTAAAATTAACTGTTTCTTCAAAGAATACCCCAAACCCTCATTTAACATAAGAGCATTAGGGCCCTCCGAGGTGATGTTCTAAAGGGGTTCTACTGTAATTCATCAATTAATCTAGTGATAAATAAATTTAGCAATTAACATTTAAGAGTGGAACTATTTTTTAATTTCGAAAAGGCTTCTACTTCATAACTGACACATTGAAAACATACCATACACTGGCTGTCTTTGTTGTCCATATTGTGGATATGGAGCTTGAGGTTGATCTTTAGCAAAATCAGGATGTCTGCGTGGCTGTGGAGCTGGTGGTGGCATGGATTTATTATGTGGCCCAGCAGGATACATCTGCCCTCCAGGCCCTCCACTTGCTGATTGTTGTCCTCCTGGATATACCTGCAAATGTAACAATTGATTTAATTCTTATTTAGGAATGTACAATTTAAGTTTTGTGCTTAAACATGTAAGTATTTTTCACATTTTGAGGTAATGTTGAAGTACTCGACCGTTTAGAGGAGTTCGCTAGTTTGTCATAAGCTATGGAACAATTCACAGCTTCATGAATAAGAATACTATTTCCTAGATGAACACATTCAATTCTGTGAATTGGGGGTCAGAAAAATATTGGTTCTTAATCTGTAGAATCCGGAGCCTTTATCTGCTAACATCCCTTTAGAAAAGAAGTATGTAATGGAGCTCAGCAGGATGCCAACTTTACTAGGTTTGTTAAGTTAGCGTGTTCCATAATGAACAATTCTTTAAAAAATATTTTAAGAGGAAACTGCACATGGAACAATTAGTCAAGAGATATTTTTATAGTGATTGAACAATATTAACTTGTGCAACTAAGAATTAAATTACTTCGGTCTTGTCAAAATAACATTCTTAGGGCACATACAGTGGAATCTTATGAAAGCTCCCAGAAACCCAATTTTCTCTGCATAACATGTTCTTTTTTTAAGACCTAGTACTAATTTTGTTAATGCATTCAATCCTGAGGGTTATGCCACATGGCAAACTCCTGTGTCTTGGGCAATGTAACTATTATTCAAAACATTAAAAATAACTATTGTACACATCAGTTTGAAACTGACAACATCTTGTCTCAGCCTTTTGGCTTTATATGTATTTTATTGTGCTTCCATTACAACATTACTGACAATTTAAAATAAAATTAACAATCTGCAGGATACTCTCTTGATGAAAATCCACTTTCTCTTGAGGTCACTTCCTTTCCTAACAGTTTTTGAAAATCAAGCTACATGTTAATATTATAAATATTGCTGGTGAAGTTGATACCGTGTAATAATTTAAGAAAAAGATGTGGTGTAATATCAATATTTTTAATTCTCAAGATCTTTTGGATTGCATACTGATCATCATCAGACCTAATCTTCCAGCATCTGCATACTACCAGGTTAAGAGATCTTAAGAATTAAAAATACTGATACTAGACATCTTTTTCTCAAACAAGCTATACTATTTGTATTCAAGTGTTTCTTTTGCCCTTCTCTGAGCTAGAGTCTATTCTCAGATGGTATGGAACATATGCTTTTCTCCATGGTATGGTAGTGTGGTGTCAAGGGACAAGCAATGTGGAAAAAACTCCTTTCAATGCCTGGCTTTTGCTGTCTGGGTGAATCTAGCTAGCTTCAGCTATACACACTATACAGGTCTATTTTACAATAATGCTGTATAAATAGTCAATGAAAATGGGAATACTCCCTTAAAAACATTGGTAAATGTGAACACTTACCTGATCTGGTCGATAATAGTCTTGCTGACCAGGGTATGCAGCTGGAGGCTGCTGTTGGTTATTAGGTCCTGATGGCGGAGCTGGGGGCCCACCGTAACCTGCACGTGCAGGATATACAGGAGGCTGAGATGGGGGCATGTAACGGTATGGGTCTTGTGTACCACTCTGTTGCATTCCTGTTGATGGCTGACTGGCTGAACCACCCTGATTGTAGTTTCTGTATTAAAAAAAAGGGATACCCTTTTTAAACATGCTGTCACATCATAGCAATTTCGATTGCAAGATATCATCAAAATTCCTACAAGTAGGACAATGATATGTAAAATTATGACTAAAATTATATTGAAGGAATATCAATATTTTTCATACTAGTAATCCTAGAATTTACTAAATTTTCTATATTGGATCCCAAATTATTCTTCGCATCTCCTGCAAAATAATCACTAGAGTTGAAAATTATAATAAAACAACTGTTTTATTTTCTTGCTATGAAGTAGAGAGAAAGTTTATGTAATGCTGCATGAAAAAAGGCTAATTTTTGGCAGAAAAATTCTGATTACAGGGCCCTGGTAACGAAAAAATGGATAAATCCAGTTGCTAGTAACAACAACAACAACAACAATAATAATAATAATAATAATAATAATAATAATAATAATAATAATAAATCCTGTAAAATGTGGTGTAGCCAGAATCAATTTTTATGGATCCTTGGTACCGAAAAATTGAAGGACAGCAAAACAGGGTCTGTCTGTTCGTCTGTGAACAATGCTAGCAGCTAAACTATTCAGCAGATTTTTTCCAAAATTAATCTTCCCAATTGATCTACCTGATGTCATAGCCCCTTGAATTTGAAACGGATACTATTTTGATTTTGGGAGAGTACTGTGCATGAAGACCCTAGGCCACTTTCAAAATTTTCAAGAAAATGGCCTCATCGTTTCTGATTAAATTTTGTTGTTGGATAATGTGAAAGAAAATGGTGTAGGTGTCATGTTCATTGAAAACCCTGATTTTTTGAAAATAACACAAGGTTAAAATTGTTTTGGAGTCTTCCTACAACTAAAATATTAAAGATATAGATTTTTTTCCCTTAATGATATCTATTACTTAAAAATAGATTTTGGAATAACGTCACGTACAATTTTTTGAAAATTTGAGTACTTTTCATGTAATTTTGTGTGAAAGTGTGACTTAGAAAGTACATGCAAGTTTTAGCATCACTTGTTTTGGTTTATTATCAAGAGTGGCAGATGTTTCTATTTTACTAGCAAATTATTAAGTTTTGTTTTGTTTTTTGTTTGTGCATGTCAAAGTAATCATTACTTTTTATCACTATCAGAAAAACAATTCCCTGTCCTCCGAAATTGGTATCATGAAGACCTTGATTAATGAAACATACAATAGGCAAATTCCACACGTACATTTTGCACTTCCAAGTTCTCAAGTTTGCGGGTTTTTAAGTTCCAGCTAAATTCCTATAATTCCCATGTTCAATTATTTCAGAAATGCATTTTATGTTTGTTCATTTTTCATGCTTGTACAACCATAATAAATGTCTTTGTTTAATAAGTAGATAATGGCGTACATGATCAATACACGAGAGCAATAATGTCATCCTCGAGGGGCCCAATCTGGATTTGATTCAGTGTTACGATTGTTTCCATTTCTTAAAACTCAGAGCTTATCAGCTTTCCATTGGAATCTGATAGGAACTGTGGACAAAACCTAAGGGTACAAGGATAGGGGGGCTAGTCACCCTTTGCATCACCCTTCGTGTATTGTTCATCAACATTGCAGCAAAATAAAAAATATTAATGGTGAAAACGGGGTAGTTAGCACATTTGATGGAGGTGTTTATGTCTCGGATACAAAGAACAGCAGTCAAGTTCAGGCTATTTTCAAAAGTGAGAACTTTCTTTATGACAATATTACATCCCATTAAAAGTGTTTCTAATACAAAAGTATTTTCAAAATATTGACTATTTTTGGGCCAAGATTTTCATTTTCAGTTCATTTTTCTCTCATACATTATTTTTATTTAACCTCCTGAAAAATGAAGAAATGAAGATTTACTGTAGTTGTTATAAGAAATTGTCAGAGACTGCATTTCCCCCCAGAAGTTTGACAGTGAGATTAAGACATCTACTGATAGTGAACAAGAATGGAGGGCAAGATGTTATGGTTTTTGAGTTAGAGCACAGAAAATAAAGCCACAGCATGCAAACCATGACAAATTGCATTAAAATATCACGTCAAACAAGCAAGCAATTCAAAAAAGGGTGCTACAGAATGGCACATACTTTCTTGAACTTGTTAGTTGCCTATTCTTCCTGTTTTGTACTTGACCTTCCGTTTTGGTTTTGCCTCACTCTCTTCCTAGCTGTCACCTACAGGGATAGATTTATACACTTTTTGGACATCAAAGGCCCAAATTAAGAGTTTTTCCGATGAAAAATCATTATTGCAGCATTAAAATAGTGCATTTACTGCATACTTAGCAGAGTAAACAGAAAGTGAGAAAGAAAATAAACCAATTGTGCAACAGAATAGCACAGACTTTCTTATAATAAAAAGTTTTCTGATTTCCTTGGAGTGAACCGTCTTTACCATCATGCCCCATGCCATCTATCTTCGCTCGAAGTACATTTTTTGACATTTTCTCAACTTTTCGGTTCCTTAATAGTAGAACTGAAATATTACTTCAAGAATATTAAGGAAGAGTAAAACCTCATATTACAGAGAAATTTTCATTGAAAAATTAAAGCCATTTTTAAGAAAACGGCAATTAAGGATTACTTCAAATGCGAAATTTAAAGCTCTTTTTTTCACAGGAATCTATCGAGTTTTCGAAAAATTTCATTTAAAGTAATTTGAAGCACTCCCACTCACAAATGTAATAATATATACAAATCGTTGGAAATGTACGTATTAACGGCGTGGGAGATATTAAAAGAGACATTTGTGTAAGTTTTGAAAAAACATATAAGAATACATCAAAATTAACTTTACGGGATATTAAACAGTGCAATTTGGTCCAATCCATTGGAAAAGTTTGAAGAAAAAATTTGGAGCCATTTTTGAGAAAAAGATGTTCAAGCATTTCTGAAAAGGTGAAATTTTGAGCTAATTTTAATAGAAAACTGATGGGTTTTCGAGATTATTTAAGCACATGTACACATAAATACAATAATGTGAAGAAACCGCCTTTAATGTAAATATTACCGATGTGAGAGACAAGTCAATAAAATTACATTTTTGTAATTTTTGAAAAACCAAAAGAATAGAACAATATGGCGTTTATGTCATTGTTTGGGTACATTTGGTATTACCCCTACCAAAAATTTGGAGCCGTTTTTGAGAAAATCTTGTTTTTGTTATTTTTAAAATTTCATGCACTATTGCATGTAAACTACCAAAATTTTCAAAAAAATCTGCTCGACCTCAATGAAAGAAATATTTATGGACAACAAAGTTTATTTAAAGGAAAAATCTCTGCTTTCAATTTTATTGTTGTAGGAAGATGCCGACAAAAATTCAAACTTTTGCAACTTTTGAAAATCCAGAGTTAACCGTGTAAATTGGACCCAAGCCACCTTTATAAGTCCTTTTTGCTTTATTCTTATGAGAATTTTAAAGAAAAAAATTTGGAGCTGTTATTGAGAAATTTTTTAAAATATCCAGGGGTTTTCATGCAAAGTACACTCAAACTTTAAAGAATGTTTTTCAAAATCTCAAAGCTTTGACTCAAGCCAGATGGACAGGGATTTTTTCAATTTGGATAAGACCATATTGCATGGTTTAGGCACTAGTAGTGTTCACAGACATACATTTTGAAGAAAAAAGAAAAAGAAAAAAAAAGAAAGAAAAAAGAAACTTTCGATACCAGGGGATCCCAAAATATGTTTCTTGGTTGTCCGGGACAAGCAAGAAACATACTCCGGCCGCGGAAGCCTACGTAATCAGACCCTAAAATGTGTACTTCCGTTGAAATCTCGAAATCGATTTTCCGCAGCATTACATAACTTTCTCCATACTATGTATAACACACTGTATATACTTATGTATATGACAAAGTAAAAATACTGGTGCCACAAATGGCACATACTTTCTTGTACGAGTTAATTTCCTACTCTTTCTAGTATGGAATAGCTAATCAGTCATCCCTCTCCCTCTTCGCAGCTGCTACCTATATTTTCTGAATTTTGTTGGTCCCATAACAATAGAATTCAGATACATCATAGGAATATTATAGAAGAATAAAACCTGGATACACACACTAAAATTTTCATTGAAACTTTTGGAGCAATTTTTCACAGAGATGTTTTGTTTTCAAGAAACTTTAAAATAAATCCTTTGAAGCACCTGTACTCACCGATGCATGTAGTATGTATGATAAAATATGTCTAAAATGTAAATACAAATGACATGAAAGACATTTAAAAAAATTATATCATTATATTTTAAAAAAATAGAGTCAACTCAGCATAAATTTCTGCAACATATGGCATGGAGATTATCAATGGAATCCCCCCCCCCAAATAACGCATGACTATTCTAGCGTAGTTACTATTCTGAATCTAAATTAGTTATCACATATGAAATTAAATGATGTATTGTTTTTATTCAAACTAGTCAACAACTTTATAGATTGTCCATTTTTACTTTCTAACATATATTGGTTAATCCCTATTAGAACTCTTAGACATTATAAACCTCATTGAAGAATGAATGAATGTATTGCAATACATAATAATGATTTTGATTGGTTTATAATAATACGGTTTATAATAATAATAATAATAATAATAATAATAATAATAATAATAATAATGCTTTTATTAATGGCGAGGCTAGGCCATAGGGCCTGCTCTTCCGCCTAGCCATAAAACTGTTTGGCAAGCTATTTAGTGCATTTAACACTACCTGTATGAAATGTTAGAAGAAAAAATTAAGAGCAATTTCTGAAAGAATTTTTTTAAAGACTGCCCATATTTCTTTCAAAGTTGTGTGAAAACAACTGATGGCCTGCATCACGCATGATTGAAGCAAAACAGGCCATGTATTCATTCACGGTTTTGAAGTTATTTTAAAATGTACCTCACTTTAGAGCAATGCAGACTTGTGATGGAGGAGAATTTCGAACGCAATCTTGCCAGGCAACTTTCAAAGAAAAATTTTCATGCGAGTCTATTCCAAACAAACCTATCATATTTTGGTTAGCGAGGTGCTATTGTGAAACAGGGATTGTTCGGCAACCAGTGTTTGATCGAAAACGCATTTGCCAAAATTCAGTGAGCCACACAGCAAAAATCAGAAGTAGTTTGAGATGTTCTTTCAACTTCCTTGAAAAAATCATTAAGGAAGCCCGAGCAGCAATGTAATCACATGGATTAATTACTGTAATTTGCCACGGCAATTTGTTGGAGAAAGTCTTGAGGCACTTGAAGTGTTTTTACTTTCTCGTATATATACGTATATACGGAGTAACATATGTAGTACTGAGAAAGTTATGTAATGCTACAGGAAATTGATTTTGCAATTTCAAAGGAAATACATGTTTTTGGGTCCCCTAATACCGAAAACGTGTTTTTTTTCTTCTTCAAAATGTCCGTCTGCCTGTCCGTGAACACTACTAGCGCCTAAACCATACGCGAGATCTTTTCCAAATTGAAGAATCCTTCAACGATGTGGCTCTAGTTGATGTTTCGACATTATGAAAAACATTCTTTAAACTTTGGGGTACTTTACATGAAGCGACATTTTCAAAATTTTCTCAAAAATGGCTCCAAATTTTTTCTTTAGATTTCTTGTAAGAATAGAGTAAAACACACTTACAAGGGTGGCATAGGTCCGATTTTTACAGTTAACTGAATTTTCGAGAATTGCTAAAGTTTCATTTTTTCCCCCGGAGTCTTCATACAACTACAAAGTTGAAGATACAGATTTTTCCTTCAACTAAAATTTGTTGTGCATAAATAGTGCTTTCGTTAAGGTCATGTAGATTATTTTGGAAATTTTAGTAGTTTTCATGCAGTAGTGCATACAATATTTGCAATTTTAAAAAATTACAAAAACAAGATTTTCTAAAAAACGGCTCCAAATTATTTCTTTAGATTTTTCGCAAGGTTAGTGCCAAATGAACTCTATACAATGACATTGATCTATAATTTTGTTTTTAAAAAAATACAAAAATTTAATTTTTTTGACTTGCCTCTCATGTAGGTAATATTTACAATTAAGGCAATTTCTTCACATTATTATAATTATGAGTACACGTTCCTTAAATAACATCAAATAAAGTTTCTCAAAAACACAACAGTTTTCTGCATAAAATGAGCTCAAAATTCTGCATTTGCAGAAATGCTCAAATGCCATTTTGTCAAAAATGGCTGCAAATGTTTCCAATTGATAGTGTTCATTGCACTGTTTAATATGACGTAAAGCTCATTTTGGTGTATTTATTTGTCGAATCGAAAACTCAGTAGATATCTGAGAAAAGAACGTCAAACTTCGCATTTACAGTAATGCTTAATCGCCATTTTCTTAAAAACGGCTAGGAAATTTTCAATGAAAACTACTATTTAGGACGACCCTTCTTTATTATTTTTGAAGTAATAATTTGCTTGTGTTACTAGGAAAGCAAAAAGTAAAGAAATTGTCAAAAAAATGTACTTTGTGCAATCATAGATGAAAGTTGGCCTACAAATGGAGCAAGACCTTAAAGCCAGACCACACCAAGGAAATAAAAAAATATTTCTACGAGAAAGTCTGTGCCATTCTGTAGCACCTCTAGTTTGACAATGACGCTTGGTTTCTACTGGAGGATTAGTTAACAACAAAACAGTAGACTCTGGTGTACCGAGACACAGGAAACAGTAGAGACAGCATTGCATTAAAATATGATTGGAGAATGGTCTGCCATTTATTGACGCAGAATAATTTTCTGTTGTTTTTCAAAGAAACAGTTAGGGCAGATATGTATCATAATATATTGAGATTTTCTACACTTTCTAGAAAAGGATGAGAGAAATTGTTGGTTATAACAGAGTAGAATGACTTTACATGCTGCCAAGTTGACAATGCAATTTCTGCAAGAGATTTTTGGGAACAGAATAACTTCACAGGGTTTATGCCCCTCTTGTTTGCCTTTCTCCAGATTTCTATCATTAGGGCTGCCTCAAAGGGCAGTTTATGCAAACAAGCCTGCTAATACTGAAGAGCTGCTAGGAAATATTGAGGAAGCAATTCTTATGAATGACGAAGAAATTTTGAAATCGGGTTGTAGTTGTACTAAAGTGAATTAATGCTTGAGAACAACTAGGGGTCATTTGGAACATTTTTTGAGAGTTTTTTGTTGTTGTTGTTGTTGTTGTTGTTGTTTCAGACACCAGTTCTTCTTAATTTCCTTTTCTTTATTACTGATTACTAAACTAGTTTTCTTATTTTTGTTCGCGAGGAATTTCAAAAACCTTTATTAAGGTGGAGATAAATGGGATGAAGAGCAAGGCTATGATGTATCATCAACCTGCGACTCTTTCATGTACAATTTAACTAGTGATTATTAAACACTGCCTACTGAGCCCACACTGTCAAAACTATGAATTTTTATTTTTGAAGTAACATTATTGGAATAATAACAACAAAAAATTTTCTGCAAATCTGGAATTTATAATTTATTAATAAATAAATAAAAAAAAAAAAAAATAAATAAAAAAAAAAAAAGAGCAAGTATAAAATGTGTACATATCTGGAGCATAATTGTTATGACACTAAAACAAGCTAAGTTTGTTATTAAATCTGCCCGAGATCATTGAAGTTTTTTTTTGTCTCCTGGCTTCGGGAACTAATTTCATTTGAAGAAACAATCTATACCTTCAATAATATTCTTGCAAAAGGGATTCCAACAGAGTTCAAAATTTTTCAAGTTTCCAAAAATTTAGTTGACATGTGAAAGACCTATGGCATCTTTGCAAATGTATTTCACTCTATTCTTACAAGAAATTTAAAGAAAATATTTGGAGACATTTTTGAGAAAGTATAGAAATTGTCCCGGAAGCTTTGTCCCCCCCCCCCAATAAAAGCCAACAACCACTTTTCCCACATCAAGGAATCCCATGATGTGATTTTACGTTGAAATCTTAAAATCTATTTTCCACAGTAATAGATTACTTTCTCCATTCTCTGTGTATCTGAGAGAGTAACTAGTGGTGCTACACAATCCATACTTTCTTGTACTAGTTTGTTTCCTCATTTCATGGCTAGCCTTTTGGTTTTGCTTCACCCTCTTTCCAGTTGCTACCCATTTGACATTAAACAAATTTTTCAAATTTTCTCAATTTTCTGGACCCCTACTAGTAGAATTGAAGAACATTGTACAAGATTAGCATCACATGATCACATCAGCATATTTTCATTGAAAAATTTGGACCTGTTTTTGAGAAAATGAATTTTGTGCATGCACGCACGTGTGAGTGCGTGCATGCATGCGAAAATGATCAAATTTTATATATTATTCAGAGAAAACAATTTAAAAAATTATTTGAAACACATTTACTCACAAATACAATTATGTACAAAAAACCCTAAGTGTCATGAACGTCGTGGAAGATATTAAAAAAATTTGTGTAATTTTGGAAAAATCAAAAGAATGCATGAAAACATTATGATGAAAATAATGGTATTCAGCACTATCTGTGCAATATCTCCAGTAAACATTTGGAGCATTTTTTGGGGAAATCTTGCTTTTAATATTGTCTACTTTTCGCTAAAAATTGTGCACAAACTACTATTATTTTCAAAAATATTTACAAGATATTAATTGAAGAACTAAGGGGGAATATATTTAATTTGAAGAAAATATTATTGTCAATATTGCATTTATGCAGGGGGAGGGGGGGGGGGGCGAAAATCTTTGGAACTTTTGCAATTTTTGAAAATTTAGAGTTAACAGTGACAAAGGTGACATATACCATCTTTATAAGTGAATCTCACTCTTTTCTTACAAGAAATTTAAAGAAAACTTAGGAGCCATTCAAGAGAAAATTTTGAAAATGTCACAGACTTCATGAAAAAGTACTTCCAAAATTTAAAGAATTTTTTCAAAATTGCAGTTCTTTGAGTCAAGCCAGCTCGACCATAAAATATTCAGTTTTGAAAAATGCTTAAAAATCTTTTAGGAGTTATTGTTGTTCTCAAGATAGGACTGACAGAAAGAAGTTTTGGGAGAAAAAGAGAGAGAGAGAGAGAGAGAGAGAGAGAGAGAGAGAGAGAGAGAGAGAGAGAGAGAAAGAAAGAAAGATTTTTGATATCAGGTGACCTAAAACATAGATTTCAATTGAAATACTGACATTTGAAAATATCAATATAATATTATGAGGTGGCACATCCCTGTTTATAGTACTGGTCAGATATATATTCCTAATGGCATCACAAATATCAACTATCGTACCCGCGCAAGAACTCTCGCATGTTAAACCACACCATCTTCCCTAATTTCTGTTTTCATATTAAGCCTGTAATATACAGTTTTTCTTCAAGACCTTGTTATCCTCTACTGTTTATTCTGTATGTCTCCTAGTAAATGGTAACAATGCAAACACCCTTGACTATACAAACTATTCTTATTTAGCAGTTTTAATACGCAGAGGGATACACCCCTGTAATCCAATCGCATAGCAAATCAAGTAATAGTTTTAATTTCATATACAGTTACAGATTCTACAGGCTCTGAACACATGTGGTAGAATTTAGAAGCGTTGAACCAGCAAAAATGTAATGGAACGTTCAAGATCTTATCCTGTTGAATACGGTGTGAGAAACGTTTCTTTGAGGTCTTAGGGCTCAAAACTTTAATTTTTAAGGCCCTAAAATGCCTCGTTTAGGAGTTATTTAACGATATAGATTAAAAAATATGGCCTAGTGTTGAAGGTTGGATTTGACAGGAATATTTACTTGCAATTTTTTAAAACAAATCCTTCATATTTTTGAAGCCAAACTGCAATACATCACGACTGTAAAAATTCTCTTTCTTTAGAGACCACATTTATAAACATTGTTTGCATGTGAGAGCTGTAAAAGGTATGCATATTACTGAAATAATACAACTTCCTTCTCCACCTAGAGAGACCTTGGAGTTGGTGGAGCTTGAGTATCCCAGTGACCTTAAGAGCTATGCCAGTAGCTACTGATAGGGTCTCCCTTGGCGGACAGGTCAAAGGCTAGGGATGAGAGGGATGAGAAATTTTGTTAGTTTTAACGAGTTAAAATAACTAATGCCCCCTTCCGCCATAAAGATATACATAAATATACATGGTCAGCAAGAGGCACAAGATCAATTATTGACTACATCTTATCGAACAAGAAATTTTCCCCATCTGTGAATGATACACTAGTATATAGTTCTTTGTAAACTTAAAATCCCCAAGAAAGGGAACCACAGAAAAAAGACAAACATTACACAAAATAAAACAAATTTTAATGTATATCTGCTACAACAAGAGAGTATAAGAAGATTATACTACTCACAATTGTTAACTTCTGTAGATCAAAGAGCAATCAGTACAGATGTAAATGTTGAATGGCAATATTTTAAAGAGCTAATATTACAAGTAGCAGAAGAAGTCTAAGGTGAAACACCAAAAGCAAGGAATAAGAAGGGTGTTCAAAATTGGAACGAAGGAATACAAGAAATTGTTGATCAATAGAAAAGGCTTACCTACAGTATCTCCTATCACATTCTGAGGAAACCAAAATAGCATAATAAATGCACCATTGCTAAGAGAGAAATTACAAAGATAAAGTGGGAAAGTTGGGTTAAGTAAATAAGTGAGATTGAACACGACTGTCATGGATCATAGGATACTGCCTATAAAATAATGAAATATCTAAACTCGACAAAAAGAGATACATTAAAAATTAACATTATCTCCGAGAAAGAATGACATACATACTATCAGTCTCTGTGGACAAATACAGAGACTCCTGTTAACCCTTTATCAGAAACAATAATAGAAGTGGACCTCACTGAACATGATGGACTGAACAACATACTTAATACGTTCAAGAATAAGAAGTCACCAAGAACTGACTGCATGAATGCTGAACTACTTAAGTATGCATCAAATAAAATAAGAAGGAGATTCCTCGAAATAATTGATGTGTGTTGGAGGGGAAACACTATTCCCGAAGATTGGAGGAAAGGAATTATATAACTTCAAGAAAGGTAACAGATGGATTGCCAAAATTATAGAGGAATAAGTCTTCTCAACACAGCCCATAAGATATATGGGAAGATAATAATTCGGTGATTAAATATTATTAACTAGCTGACCCGGCGAACTCTGTTCCGCCTTAACAGCCGGTCCCATCTTTTTCTCGCGTCGCACTCACTGTGAGAAACTGTACTATCCTTGTTGCACTGCGTACGTGCAAAAACGTGCGTTCTCACACAGGAACGCTGTCGAACGGGATAAATAGTATCCTATGTCCGTCTCCTAGCTCTAAGCTTCCTGCTCACCAAATCGGAACAGCCGTTCTTGAGTTATAGTGTAACTAACACGACTATATATAGATATAACGGCGAACGAAAGGCGGCTATCATTATCGCCTTCTGTTATCAGTGCGGCGTTACAACAATGGGTTTCAACAGGCAACAATGACCGCTAACATGCGAAATCACGCGAAACGTGCGAAAACGTGCAAAAACGTGCGTTCTCACACAGAAACGCTGTCGAACGGGATAAACAGTATCCTATGTCCGTCTCCTGGCTCTAAGCTTCCTGCTCACCAATTTTCAGCCAAATCGGTACAGCCGTTCTTGAGTTATAAATAGTGTAACTAACACGACTTTCTTTTATATATATATAGATAACGGCGAACGAAAGGTGGCTATCATTATCGCCTTCTGTTATCAGTGCGGCGTTACAACAATGGGTTACCAGAGGCAACAATGACCGCTAACATGCGAAATCACGCGAAAACGTGCGTTCTGACACAGGAACGCTGTCGAACGGGATAAACAGTATCCTATGTCCGTCTCCTGGCCCTAAGCTTCCTGCTCACCAACTTTCAGTCAAATCGGTACAGCCGTTCTTGAGTTATAAATAGTGTAACTAACACGACTTTCTTTTATATATATATATAGATGAGTATATATTACAGGACAAACAGTGCGGTTTCTGCAAAGGTTGCTCACGTTCCGACTGCATATATGTGGTGGAACAACTAACTCAGAAGAGACAAGAATTTAATTTACCGACATACATACTATTTATAGACTATGTAAAAGCCTTCAACAAAGTGTCACTAAAGAAACTTTGGTAGATAATGCATTAAAAGGGATTCCCAGCTCACCTAATAGGAGCAATACAAAGCCTCTATGACACTAAAATGTACATTGGAAAAAGAATCCAAGTAATAAATTTATAGAAATAAATCAAGGCGTCAAACAATGGTGCCCAGGACTATCGAGGAGAGGAGAGAGAAAGGAGAGAGAGGGGGATAGGGAGGAGCGGGGAGAGAGGGGGAGGGGAGAGAGGGAGGTGAGAGGGGGGAGGGATTGTCTGGCAATGACAAGGGCAATTGAAAACACATTTTAAAATAAATAACAAATCTCTAAATACCATATTGTCTGCAGATGACTAAGTTATTTTTAATAGCTCAGAAGATGAATTACAAATTGCAGCACACAAACTAAATGAACAGGCAACCAAATATAATATGCAAATCTCCACTAAGAAAACAAAATCAATGGGCTCTGAATAAACAAACCACATAAGATGTAAAATGGTAATTAATTGTGAACCAATAGAACAGACAAACAATTTTACCTATTTAGGCTTCAATGTGTCTTACTGCCAGAAAAATGACGTAAGCCGGGAATTAAATAGATTTATAACGTGTGGGACAATAAGAACAACATTAAAAAACAAGACATTAAAAACCATGCAATTCAAATTCTACAAAGCAATGGCAGTACCCATACTAACTTAGGCATGCAAAAACCGGACAATAAATAGAACAGACAGGAAGAAAATAGAAAGACCCAAAATTAAATTCTTACGTTCAGTAGCACGTTACACTATCTTAGACAATATAATAATGACATCAGAATCGCACTGAATATTTTCAATCTAATGGACAGAATTCTATCACGCATGCCTCCAAACGGAATTTCCACAATAATATACTAGTATAATCCTAAAGGAAAAAGAAATGTTGGCCGCCCATTAACAAGATAGAGAAACTCACTCTCTTGATGTGGAAGGCCTTAAGGCTTAAATCCCTGACAAGAAGAAGATACTTCCTTATAAACACGCATAAATGAGAAAGTGAAAATAAATTGTTGGCAGTGCTGTTTTCTACAGACACTGTTCGATGTGGGAGACTTTAGAGCATCGAGTCACGTAAGACACTGTAACACTACTCTCTTAGCAAGGGAAGATTAGGGGAAAGTAAATACTACTTCCCTTCAACTACATAAGAGGTAACTTTACACCTATCAACTTCTATTACATCTAAAGATGAGTACGGTTTATTTATCTGACAAACTAAAATAATTATTGATAAATGTAACTCTGGAAACTGACAATGCTTCTGGAACCAATGAATTGTGTGTCTAGGTGTGTTAAGTGTCGTCATCGTCATCGAGTTGTGGGAATATTTGAATATTGTCTAAAAATAATATTATGGGGTTGCATCTCTAGTTTTAACTCTAAAAAGGTATACAGTTTTAAAAATAGAAGAATATCTAATTCACAAGTAAAATATCAATCATTCAAATTTTAGTATTTTGTTAGGCAATTCCTTCCCAAAGATTACATCCTTCTCAATGTAGAGATTAACGACAAATTTGTCAATTATACGACATATTCTATTGATAAGAGTTATTTGCTGTTTAGGTATGTGTGTGTGTGTCTATATATATATATATATATATATATATATATATATATATATATATATATATATATATATATATATATATATATATATATAGACAAAAAATTTCTTTGTGGATTCCTAGGGACCCTAAAATTGACCAATGATGATAAAATTGAAACTTTGCTATTCAGCAATAGTGAGCAATCAATATTACTCCTCAATAATTTTCTCAAATATAGGGCATCAACATAATTTCTATAAGATCTTAATGATGACATATTCTGGCATAAAGAGACCTCACTATATTCATGAGTTATGAATGGGTCTTCAATTCCCGTATGATATGATACCCCCAAAATCAAAATATCAGTTTCAAATTCAAGGAGCCGCACATCAGGCAGATTGATTGGAGAATATCAATTTTGGAGAAAATTGGCTGAACAGCATAGCCTTTAGCATTGTAGACAGACTGACTGAGAAGTCGTTTTGCTGTCATTCGATTTTTCGGTATCAAGGACCCACTAAACAGGGTTTCTAGCTACACTATGTGATAAGAGGATTTCCCCCCTAAACTTAGCAACTGGTTTTATCCACTTTCTCCTTACCAGGGCCCTGTAATAATGGGGTTTTCTGACGAAAATTCACTGTTTTTTCATGCAACATTACATAACTTTCTTGCTACTCTGTAGTGAGAAAGTAAAATTAAGATAAAATAAATTAGCATAATTTCTGAAGGGAACCATGTCAAATCATTTGAAATTCAAAACTATAAATGGCGGTTTTTTATTTACATTTTAATTTGTAACTGAAGTTATTGAAATGTAAGTATTCTCTAAGATAATTCTTTTGCCAGCAATTTCATAATTTACATCAGATATTCACAATGTGAATGAAAGAATAAACTATACACTTACCTATCAGCATCAGGACCATATGGAGGGTACATTCCTCTATTTGTTGAGTATGAACTAGATGGAGAATACTGCTGATTAAAATCTTGCCCTAAAGAGCTTGGTGCACTTCGCCCATATTGATCTTGGGGATACTGTGAATATCCTCCTTGACCTTGATAACCTTGTTGCATTCCTGTTAACAAAGGTAATAAAACATTGGATTTAAAAACTGATGTACACAATAAAATAAAAAAATAAAGAAAAAAATTAAAAAATATTTTTTTAAGAAGATTACTACCACCTCTTGCCACACCCAAATGAGATGGGGAGAAATAAGATATCATGTTAACAAGTTGTGAGTAACTGTGCCTATGTCTGGGAGAGAGAAATGACTAAATTCAGATTATACACAAAATACAGAATAGCATCCATGTATTCACATTATTTACACTTTCTTAGCTCTTCTAAGGGAGTTTGAGAATAATACATATTTAAATTACTTAATACACATTGAATTTTTTGTCATTGAATATAAAATGGGCCATTGCACCTTTCTTTAATAACCCAAAATTCTTCTAAATTAGAAAAGAAAAAGAAAAATCTGGGAAAAATACACTGCCACAGTTTATTTTAAAACATTTGCTTATATCACTCACATTAGCTGACATTCTAAAAGAATGCTCTTAAAATGATAGAAGTGGAAAAGATAGCCACAGTTTGACACAAGAAATCATTTAAATGATAGCACATGATCCCAGTATCTTATTATCAATTTGCTCTAAGAAATATGTTATTCATGAAGGTGCAAAAGAATGATGGTATTTCTAATAAATATACTCTAATCCTACTTGCAATATTTTTACCAATGAGCTAGAACATCAAAAGATAACAAATAGTTTTTAAGAGAAAAATAGTCCGTAGTGAAATGTGTTCGTAAAAGACCTACATTTAAATAACCTAACAATGCACAACATTCTTCAACTTTTGAACGTATTGTTTTATGCAAATGACAAAGTTTTTAAGAGAAAAATAGTCCGTAGTGAAATGTGTTCGTAAAAGACCTACATTTAAATAACCTAACAATGCACAACATTCTTCAACTTTTGAACGTATTGTTTTAGTGCTGCAAATTGACATTTTTTACTATTGAATATATTTTGAAGTTCAGGCAAACCAATACCACTATGTGATAGTATGTACTGGAACTGTATATGAAAGTACCAAAGTAAAACAAGATTAATTAACTACAGTAAAACTCCATTCATACATTTTATACTTATACGTTTTTCATATTAATTCATTATTGTTCATAAGACCAAGCTAAATTCTTATAATTACCAAGTTGAATAATTAATAATTTCAGATATTGCATTATGTCTATTCGTTTTTCACACTTTTATGTCTATAATAAAAGTACCAACTGACATAAATAACCAATATGCAAGAAAAATAATGTCATGCTAGAGCATCTATGTTTGGTTTGGTGTTAGGTTAATTATTTTTATTGGTTTGCAAGGCCTGTCAGCTTTCTGATGGAATCTGACAGGAACTGAGCAGATTAAGCACAAGAAGCAAGGATAATGATGCTAGTGCCTACTAGTGTCCCAATGCCTTTGCATAATGTCTGTTAACATTTCACAGTAAACATCTGGCTTATTTGCACAAAATTCATTGGAATCAAGAAATGTGGGCGATTTTGAAGTAGTTGTCATATTCTGAGGGAAAATTTTATACTATACGTGCAGAGAAAAGGAATTGTCTAAGATCTGACTTTTCAAAAGGGAGAACTTTCTTTCTTGAAAATGTTAGGTGTTGAGAATATTATAAGCAAATTTTCTAACAACAGTATTGTCAAAATATTGAGTTCTAATTTGGTAGTTGGATTTTCATTTTCAATTATTCCTTTATCTCACTCCCCCCTCCCCCCGCCCAGGAAAAGTGTAAATGAAGTTTTACTGTAATTTGTTGTACTTTTCCACAGAATTATTCTGTCAGCAAGCTGAAACAATTTTTCATAGAACATTATTAACCACGGCCTATAATTCTCATACAGAAAGAACTTCAAGAGTGTTTCCAACATGCATTTTCAAAATGATGTAAATTGTTGTAACACATAAGTCAAATTTGTCTACTTGTACTGCTTCAATTCCTCATGATGAAATGCATATCACACACATGCACTAAAGCAATGATATCCCATCCAGACATTTGGAAAGATATTCCAGGCAAGGGGTGTTAGTCTTTTTTAACTCATACATTTCGTCAACAATTAATATATAACATTTTTTCAAACGTATTTTGCTTATTTAAAATGTCCTTTCTAAACTTTAAAATTGGTCCTGGAGCAAAAATGTTTTCGAGAGCTCTTAAATAAAAGTAGCAAATGATGATGAAAAAAACAAGGTCTGCCAGCATTTTCTAGCATCATTTCTAACTCTAATTCATCCACAAATTGTAGGACTTAAAATGTAAAACCTGTACAAATCTTAAATTTAAATATTATACTTCTCTTCTCAAGGATTATGATTGAGATTTGGTGCGCCATCAAATATTGTAACTGGTATAACAATAAATTAAATCTTCAATACTTCCAGCTGTAGCTTCATTCCACACACACAAATATTAGAAAGCATTTATGTACATGTATAAATTAAAAGCAGGAAAAATATTAGCAAGAGGTAAACCAGCAAGTAAGAAAAAGTCCACAATACAAATACCATAAGATTATGTCCTAATTGACTAGTATGTCAATTATGTTTTAACATTTATTCCTCATCATAATTTTCCTTGACAAAACTGATTCACATAAAATGCCCCACAAAAATTAGTATGGAAAAAATAAAATAAACAGAATTTACACTCTAGAAGAATTGCAATAAAGAATCCAGAATTACAACCAAAGTTTATTGTGTGGGTTTCATCCACAGGTGCTATATTCGAACATTCATGATTTATATTCAAAAATATTTATTCATATTCAGAAACTACACAATGTATACATTAGAAGCAAATTCAAAATAATTAAAGCCTTTAAGTGTGTTCTCGTTACAAAAAAACGGTAAAACAACTAACAAGAATGTGGTAAAATATATCAAGAATTAACCATTCCTTCCACTGTCACCACATTAAACTACAGTTTGCATGTCATTAATGAACAAGAATCATTTTTCTACTCTGCCATCATCCTGGGATGAATTTAAAATTCAATTTAACTTCTTAGTCATTCCTATCCCAAATCAAACAGCACAGAAATTCCCTTGACAAAATTATTACAGATAATATACCTCTCAAAAACGAGTAAGGAAAAAATTAACATTAAATTAATCAAAGTGGTGATTTTATTAATACTCTAGAAAATGAATTTTAATCACGTATCCTGAATTACAACTGAATAAACACTTGCACTTTAAAATATATTTACTAGCTGTTACAACTGCACACTAATGTTTTGCTCAAACATTAACAAATTTGTGTTTAATATTTGGGGAAACAATTTGAATTTCCTTCCTTCATCTGTCTTTCGAGAAGTTTTTATGAGCATAATATATTGTTTTGTACACATCTTACTGATAGATCAAACCCAAACCTCCAAATTCTTACTGAAAATGGATGAAATGTACCGTGAAAGAAAATTGTTCTTTCTTGCTTTCAGCATAGGTCGTGTACAACTAATTTGACTAAAAACGTTCAAAGATCTCGAGTTAAGTCCAATATACTGGCTGAATGAATAAATGAAAGTAGTTTTAAGGTACACTGATGAGTCCAAATCCTTGATAACGTTAAAGAAACATCCTAGCAAACTTTTTTGTTAGGAAAACCATCTAGTTCATTTGATTTCAAGTGGAACATGTCAAGAATTTGTGGACTAATATGGACAAATATTCTCTTGGTTTTCATCAAAGAAAAATATTTGGCCACATTGCATTACACCACAACAGGCAACACAGACTTCCACACAAGGATGAAGAATTCAATTCATTCTAAGAATGTTTAAGTTATATAAAATATTTTTTCACAATTAACCTTCACAGAGGAGGTGTGGCAATGACATGTCAATTATAAGGATGACACTTGTTATACCTTCCTAGAACACTTTCTAGCACTCTTCAAACACACAAAAGTAAATAGATATTCCATACATAGCTACTGACAATAAATAAAATAAAACAACATGAATATGAATTCCTGAACCAAAGATCAGGTAGAAATGTATGTCAACCAAGAAATTTCTGGAGAGCAGTAAAGAAATGTAGATGAAAATCCAGCTCACACACGCACACCATTTGACAGGAAACATTCAGACAGAATCTTTCAGGTTGACATGAACTAGTGAAAATGAACCAACAACAATAAGAAAACGTTTTTGTTGTAGATCAATTTTACTTCCAGGTTATAGTTTTGTTGAGTTTTGTCTACGAAAAACATTTTGTCTGCATGGTTTAGATCCCCTTGGATCACAAAAAAAGCTAAACAGATATTACGTATATGATACAAGAGGCACCTGTGCAATTTTTGGGAAGTGTCCATGAATCTTATTTCCCATGAGACATTTAACAAAATGTCTGCTTCAATAATAATAATAATAATAATAATAATAATAATAATAATAATAATAATAATAAGTGGAACCTGGGAGGGTGAGCGAGTAAGTGAGTGATAGGGGCTGAGGTTAGGAGTTCACGTTTAAGGGCCCCATGATATCGAAAAAGTGTTGTTTTATTTTTCAAAATTGCAGAAACCCCTGTCAATCTCACTCTAGTTCAAGCTTTGAAATTTTGAGAAACATTCTTTAAAATTTGGGGGCACTTTAGATGAAGACACCTAGACATTTTTCAAATTTTCTCAAAAACGGCTCCAAATTTTTTCTTTAAATTTCTTGTAAGATTAGAGTACAACACACTTACAAGGGTGGCATAGGTCCGATTTTAACGGATAACTCTGAATTCACGAAAACTGCAAGGATTTGAATTTTTTTTTCGATGTCTTCCTATAACAATAAAATTGAAGACAGATTTTTTTCTCAAATGAAATTTGTTGTTCATGAATAGTTCTTTCATTAAGGTCATGTAGATTTTTTTGAATTTTTAGTAGTTTTTGTGCAATATTTGCAATTTTAAAATATAACAAACAAGATTTCCTCAAAAACGGCTCCACATTTTCTCTTTAAAATTTTGGTAGGGGTAGTGTCAAATGGACCCTATACGATGACATAAATGCCATACTGCTCTATCCTTTTCTTTTTTCAAAAATTACAAAAACGTAATTAAAATGTGTTTTTTGACTTGCCTCTCACGTCTGTATTATTTACATCAAATGCGATTTCTTTACATTATTATATGAGTAAATGTGCTTTAATTAAGGTAAAGTTTCTTGAAAACAACAGTTTTCTGTTAAAATGAGCTCAAAATTCCGCATTTTCAGAAATGCTCGAAACGCCATTTTCGCAAATATGGTTTAATTTTTTCTTCAAACTTCTCAAATGGATAGTGCTAATTGCACTGTTTAATACGATGTACGATGTAAAGTTCATTTTGGAGTATTCCCCCTTAAAAAAAATTTGATTTTTTTAAAATTTATCTCACACTGTTAATATGCACATTGCCATCGATTTGTATACATTATTGCATTTACGAGTGGAAGTGCTTCAAATGACTTTAAATAAAGTTTTTCGAAAACTCAATAGATTCCTGTGTTAAGTTAAAAAAAATGTAAAAAGGAATTTTGCGCGATGATAGATGGCAGCTCGCAACAGGATGGGGCAAGACTATAAAGCCAGTCCACAGCAAGGAAATCAGAAAACTTTGCTATGAGAAAGTCTGTGCCATTTTGTAGCACCACTAGTTTATTGTAAATTGCATATTGTATTAACTGATTTCAAGCAAGAAATAGATTATATACACACATAAAACAAAAATTTACATACATGCTCTAAGAGAACTATTTTCTTCAATTATTGGCAACAGTTACTTAATATTATAACATTAGTACATCTACCTCAAAACTTAAGCCATAGTTTGAAAATCTCCTAAATAAATGGATCTACAAAATTAAAAATTATCCATCATTTTCTCAATTGAAATTTAAAAAAGAACAAATGGTTGTTTCCATTGACTTCAGTGTACTGTGCACCCATCTCACAAACTGTTTTTAAAAAACGGCTAGGATTTCAATGATACTACAGTAAGAATAGTGCACACTGCCTGAGCCACAAACACAGTATGCGATCACACAGTTGATTGAATTTCGATGAATAAAGTTCTAGTGATCCCCTACATTTCAACTAGAATACAAGATAACGACTACATTTTTAAACAGGTGTATCTGATATGCCATGAAGATTTAATATTGAGGAATAGTTCTCATTAGCAAAAAAACTAGTTTCAATGATTAAGGTCTTGTACTCTGGCTAACTTTTTAGCCTCCTAATAGCAGAACTGAAATATTACTTTAAGAATATTAAGAAAGAGTAAAATGATGTCCTAAATGGCAATTTCCATTGAAAAATTCGGAGCCGTTTTTAAGAAAATGGCGTTGAAGCTTTACTGTAAATGCAAAATTTGAAGCCCCTTTTCACAAAAAATTTGAGTTTCCTAAAAACTTCATCTGTAGACATTTGAAACACTTAAACTCACAAATGCAATAGTTTTTACAAATTGCAAGAAATGTGTATATTAAGGCCGTGGGAGGTATTTGAAAAAAATTATATTTGTATAATTTCTGAAAACCACAAAAGAATACAACAAAATGAACTTTATGTGGTATGAAACAGTGCATTAGCACCAACCGTTAGAAAAGTTTGAAGCAAAACTTTGGAGCAATTTTTGTGAAAATTTCGTTTGAGTGTTTTTGAAAATGCAGCATTTTGAGCTTATTTTCACAAAATACTTTTGAGTTTTCTAGAAAATTTATATGACATTATTTAACACACATGTACTTATAAAAACAATAATGTTAACAAATTGCCACTAACAAAAGTATTAACGTGAGAGAAGTAAAAAAAGTACATTTTGGTAATTTTTGAAAAAACCAAAGAATACAGCAATACGGCGTTTATGTCATCTTATAAAAAAGATTTAACACTAACCGTACCAAAAGTTTAAGTAAAAATTTAGGGCTGTTTTCATGAAAATCTTGTCTTTGTAATTTTTTTTAAAATTGCACCTACTTAATGCAACACTGCGTGATAACTACTAAAAATTTTCAAAAAATGTACATGACGTCAATGAAAGAACTAACAACGGACAAGAAATTTCTTTTTAAAAACCAATGTATTTTACTCTATTCTTTCAAGAAATTTAAAGAAAAAAGGTTGAGCCGGTTTTGAGAAAAAGTTGAAAATGTCTGGGAGCCATCGTGTAAAGTACCACAAAAATTAATGAGTTTTAAATTGGCAGATCTTCGACTTTGGCCAGATCGACAGTTTATTCAGTTTGGAAAAATAGCATGTATATTTAGGCACAAGTGTTGCTCACATACACAAGACCGACGGACAGATGTTTTGAAAAAACAAAACAACAACACTTTTTCAGTATGTTAACTCATAATGTTAATAATGTACATTTCACAGTTTTACTACCATAGGTAAAAAAAATGCAGCCGTTATTGAGATTTTTTTTCTTTTGGTAGTTTTAATATTGCACATATTTTACGCAATATTGCAGGAAAACTACCAAAAGTTTCAAAAAAATGTACGTGACTTTAATGACATAACTAATTATGGACTACAAATTTCATTAGGAGGAAAAAAAATTCCATCTTTAATTTTGTAGTTGTAGGAAGACGCCGGAAAACATTTGAACTTTTGAATTTTGCAAAAATTCAGTTATCAGTGAAAACCAGACCTATGCCACCGTTATGTGTGTATTTTATTCTATTCTTGCACGAAATTTAAAGAAAAAATTTTGAAAATATCCTGAGGGCTTAATGGAAAGTACCCCCAAATTTTAAAGAATGTTTTTCAAAGTTTCAAAGCTTCCAACTAGAATTAGATCGACATGGAGATTCCATGGTGGTAGAGATCCGTGGTCGTCGTCGAGGTAGAGATCCGCGCTGGTCGTCGTCGTCGTCGTCGTCCAGGTAGAGATCCGCGCTGGTCGTCGTCGTCGTCGTCGTCCAGGTAGAGATCCGCGCTGGTCGTCGTCGTCGTCCAGGTAGAGATCCGCGCTGGTCGTCGTCGTCGTCGTCCAGGTAGAGATCCGCGCTGGTCGTCGTCGTCGTCCAGGTAGAGATCCGCGCTGGTCGTCATCGTCGTTGTCGAGGTAGAGATACGCGGTGGTGGTCGTCGTCGAGGTACAGATCCGCGGTGGTCGTCGTCGTCGTCGTCGAGGTACAGATCCGCGGTGGTCGTCGTCGTCGTCGAGGTACAGATCCGCGGTGGTCGTCGTCGTCGTCGTCGAGGTACAGATCCGCGGTGGTCGTCGTCGTCGTCGAGGTAGAGATCCGCGGTGGTCGTCGTCGTCGAGGTAGAGATCCGCGGTGGTCGTCGTCGTTGAGGTAGAGATCCGCGGTGGTCGTCGTCGATGTCGTCGCCGTCAAGGTAGAGATCCGTGGTGGTGGTGGTCGTCATGGAGGTAGAGATCCGTGGTGGTGGTGGTGGTGGTCGTCGTCGTGGAGGTAGAGATCCGTGGTGGTGGTGGTGGTCGTCGTCGTGGAGGTAGAGATCCGTGGTGGTGGTGGTGGTCGTCGTCGTGGAGGTAGAGATCCGTGGTGGTGGTGGTGGTCGTCGTCGTGGAGGTAGAGATCCGTGGTGGTGGTGGTGGTCGTCGTCGTGGAGGTAGAGATCCGTGGTGGTGGTGGTGGTCGTCGTCGTGGAGGTAGAGATCCGTGGTGGTGGTGGTCGTCGTCGTCGTGGAGGTAGAGATCCGTGGTGGTGGTGGTCGTCGTCGTCGTGGAGGTAGAGATCCGTGGTGGTGGTGGTCGTCGTCGTTGTTGAGGTAGAGATCCGTGGTGGTCGTCGTCGTGGGGGTAGAGATCCGTGGTGGTCGTCGTCGTCGTCGTGGGGGTAGAGATCCGTGGTGGTCGTCGTCGTCGTGGGGGTAGAGATCCGTGGTGGTCGTCGTCGTCGTGGAGGTAGAGATCCGTGGTGGTCGTCATCGTTGTGGAGGTAGAGATCCGTGGTGGTCGTCATCGTGGAGGTAGAGATCCGTGGTCGCCGTGGCCGAGATCACCGTTTCGGTGGGGTTGTGGGCGACAAAACGTCGTAGTCACAGTGGTGGTCGTCAAAGTGGGCGCCGTCGTGGTAGGGGAGGTGATCGTAGCGTAGATGCGATGGTTTTAGCGCTCATAGTGGTGTTGCTAGTGGTGGTGGTGGTGGTGCTAGAAGTGATGGTGCTAGTAGTAGTAGTAGTAGTAGTAGTAGAAGTGATGGTGCTAGTAGTAGTAGTAGAAGTGATGGTGCTAGTAGTAGTAGTAGTAGTAGTAGAAGTGATGGTGCTAGTAGTAGTAGTAGTAGTAGTAGTAGTAGTAGAAGTGATGGTGCTAGTAGTAGTAGTAGTAGTAGTAGTAGTAGTAGTAGAAGTGATGGTGCTAGTAGTAGTAGTAGTAGTAGTAGAAGTGATGGTGCTAGTAGTAGTAGTAGTAGTAGTAGTAGTAGTAGTGGTGGTGCTAGTAGTAGTAGTAGTAGTGGTGATGGTGGTGGTGGTGCTAGTAGTAGTAGTGGTGGTGGTGGTGCTAGTAGTAGTAGTGGTGGTGGTGCTAGTAGTAGTGGTGGTGGTGCTAGTAGTAGTGGTGGTGGTGCTAGTAGTAGTGGTGGTGGTGGTGCTAGTAGTAGTGGTGGTGGTGGTACTAGTAGTAGTGGTGGTGGTGCTAGTAGTAGTGGTGGTGGTGCTAGTAGTAGTAGTGGTGGTGGTGCTAGTAGTAGTAGTGGTGGTGGTGCTGTAGTAGTAGTAGTAGTGGTGGTGGTTGTGGTGCTAGTAGTAGTAGTGGTGAGGTAATTTGGTGGTGCTAGTAGTAGTAGTGGTGGTGGTGGTGCTAGTAGTAGTAGTGAGGTGGTGGTGGTTGTGGTGCTAGTAGTAGTAGTGGTGGTGGTGGTTGTGGTGCTAGTAGTAGTAGTAGTGGTTGTGGTGCTAGTAGTAGTAGTAGTAGTAGTAGTAGTAGAAGTGATGGTGCTAGTAGTAGTAGTAGTAGTAGTAGAAGTGATGGTGCTAGTAGTAGTAGTAGTAGTAGTAGTAGTAGTAGTGGTGGTGCTAGTAGTAGTAGTAGTAGTGGTGATGGTGGTGGTGGTGCTAGTAGTAGTAGTGGTGGTGGTGGTGCTAGTAGTAGTAGTGGTGGTGGTGCTAGTAGTAGTGGTGGTGGTGCTAGTAGTAGTGGTGGTGGTGCTAGTAGTAGTGGTGGTGGTGGTGCTAGTAGTAGTGGTGGTGGTGGTGCTAGTAGTAGTGGTGGTGGTGGTGCTAGTAGTGGTGGTGGTGCTAGTAGTGGTGGTGGTGCTAGTAGTGGTGGTGGTGCTAGTAGTGGTGGTGGTGGTGCTAGTAGTGGTGGTGGTGCTAGTAGTGGTGGTGGTGCTAGTAGTGGTGGTGCCAGTAGTAGTAGTGGTGGTGCCAGTAGTAGTAGAGGCGGTGCCAGTAGTAGTAGAGGCGGTGCTAGTAGTAGTAGTAGTAGTGGCGGTGCTAGTAGTAGTAGTGGCGGTGCTAGTAGTAGTAGTGGCGGTGCTAGTAGTAGTAGTGGCGGTGCTAGTAGTAGTAGTGGCGGTGCTAGTAGTAGTAGTGGCGGTGCTAGTAGTAGTAGTGGTGGTGCTAGTAGTAGTAGTGGTGGTGCTAGTAGTAGTAGTAGTGGTGGTGCTAGTAGTAGTAGTGGTGGTGCTAGTAGTAGTAGTAGTAGTAGTAGTAGTGGTGGTGGTGGTGCTAGTAGTAGTAGTAGTGGTGGTGGTGGTGGTGGTGGTGGTGGTAGTAGTAGTAGTAGTAATGGTGATGGTGGTGCTAGTAGTGGTGGTGGTGGTAATAGTGCTACTATGGTGGTGTTATATGTTCAGTAATATTTAGGACAGTTTTGCATCCATTTAAGTTCTGAGTTCCGATTTTTTCCTAGGGAACAGTGATGTTGATTTTTATACTTTACTTGCTTTACATGAATAGAGAACATTCAATCATCTGATTTTATCTTCATTTTCATTACATTTGATTGAACATCCTGTCTTGACTTATATAACAATATTTAGAGCTGGTTCAATGATTTAATGAATACAGTCGACTCTGGTTATAGTGAACTCTGATATAGTGAACTTAAGTCACTGGTGGTGGATTCGGTAGTATAACGGTCAGTGAACCGGACTATTGTACCAAATTTTGCGGGTTCAAACCAAATCGAAGCTGTGGATTTTTAAGGGTGAACAAATCCTTTGTACGCCTTCCTTTGGAGGGGAAGTAAAGCAGACGGTCCCATGTAGTAGATTTACTGCATGTATAAGATCCTCAGGCCTAAAAGAAGCCTTTGAACAAAATTGAGATCCATCTGTTTGGTGGCCCAAGATAATACCACCTTTCTCCGCTGGATGGTGAAAGGAGCGTAGCGAAATTTGCGTGGTCAGACAGAAGAGCTGGCCTGATAGCCCGAGTCCTGCCATGTAAAATAAGGCATTAACTAACTAACTGGTCCCGTTTCAAATGAGCATAAGAAGGTTCGGCTAAAGTGAACCTAGGAAATAAGTCCTGGAAATTAATTGATCTCTTTTATTATATGATTAAAATGGTCTTTGGAGAGAGGGATTGCATTCTAACAGCGCAAAAGGCATTGAAAGTTGTCAAGACTATATTACATTACTTAGAGACAGAGGACAATGCAGAATCAAGTGTGGAGAGAGTACGAACTCTGGAGAACGATCTAATGAAAAATGTACAACGCAAACAATTGAAAATAATTAATTTTTAAATACATACAAATAACAATATTTAAATTTTCAGTTTATGCTTAAAACGTATTTTACCGTATCTTTATATGAATAAAATCAATAATTGTGGAGAAATTCCATTTATTTTTGACATCATTCGATATAGTGAACCAAAAGCGTTAGTCCCAGTAGAAGTTTACTATAACTACTGTCTACAGTATATACTTTAACAGGGATCTCTTATGAAGACCATGATTGTCGGGTTCTCCAGTTGTTAATTATAAGCATTAATATAGTTAAATGTGGCTGGACAGCAATAAAGAATAAATCTGAATTTATTTTTCAAGTGTCCACAAAACAATGGCTTCATTGAAAATTACTTAAAATGATAATTTAACAATTTTATTTTAGAAGACCGTTTCACACATTATGAAGAGCAAACTCCAAATTTCTGCACTTAGATTACTTTTGCAGAAATCATTCAACTACTACATTCTATAAATTTATATCTCTATGAAACACGACTTAAAATGTTGAAACTTGGAAGCTTTACTGAAATGTAACAACTATAGTAACCATCTTTGTTGTTTAAAAGCTAATTAAAAATTTTAATACAACGAATGAGACATCATTGTATTAATTGTTTGGACAGAATACAATACTGAAACATGCATCTTATTTACTAAATTTCAGATATAAAACCAATAAAATGCTTTAAATTTTAATAAAATATTTCTTATAGAAGAAATGTACAAGTCAATATCGTACGAAACCAGTGGTGAAGAAATTAGTGTTTTGTAAGAATAATTGTGGATGCCCCCTATCACTCGAGTTGGAATAAACCCTGATAAAGACAATGCTGATGAATCGAGTGATCAAACCTGATGTAAGTGTGTGTCCTTAGAGCCATCCTAAATAGAAAGTAAGTCAGAATAAGAACACAGTTTAGTTTTGAAAGACAATTACTAAAAGTATTAGAGATGAAATGAGCAAAATAAAAAGTTTCGATGTGAAATTCAACTCAAAACAAATTAACAGATACAATCTCAAAACAGGAGATGGATTAAGTGATACTGTTAAAGTATTAGCTGGTAAATTGGAGAAATTTATAGAGGATTTCAAAGGATTTGAGGTGAAGTATGAGCAACTTGAGATTAAAGTCGATATAGTGAAGAAAGCACAGAAGAGCAGTTAACAAGGTTGATAAGATGGAACACAACCTTCTGAAGATGTTTCCGTCTACAGTGCCCATCCTCAAGGAATGGACTCTTCGAAAAAGCAATGTTATTGAATGTAGACACATACACGCTTCTTTTAGATGAGAATCCAAAGAAGTGTTTTACGGTGGATTTGGAGGCTGTGAAGGATATCCACCAGAGCAAAGGACATTTTGCTAAATAGCATAAACACAATTGAATAGATTTAAATTAATAATAATTATACTCCAATACTGAAAGATGAGATAAAGAAACTACAAGAAAAACAGAAAGGTCCAGATCTGGTAATTAAATCTGACCTGTATGTGCATTCCAGTCTTTTCTACAAGAAATTTAAAGAAAAAAATTGAGAAAATTTTGAAAATGTCACAGGGACTTCATGTAAAATACCCCCAAAAATCAATGTTTTTGAAAATCACAGAACTTCAAACGAGGCCAGATCGACAGGTGTTTATTCAGTTTGGAAAAAATCCGACGCAGAGTTTAGGCGCTAGACAGACGTCAGCCACCAGACAGATGAGGCAGATCAAAACAAACAAACAAAAACTCCACCTCCACCACTATCACCAAACAAATAAAAACAACCCGATATCTGGGCACTAAAACACGCATTTCTGTTGCACCAAAACGCGCATTTCATGCAAATCTTGAAATTGATTTTCTGTAGCATTACACAACTTTCTCTATATAACATATTACTCTGTATACACATAGGTGTGTG
This sequence comes from Teleogryllus occipitalis, assembly GCA_011170035.1. Taxonomy (NCBI): domain Eukaryota; kingdom Metazoa; phylum Arthropoda; class Insecta; order Orthoptera; family Gryllidae; genus Teleogryllus; species Teleogryllus occipitalis. The sequence goes on along the minus strand of BLKR01003715.1, from coordinate 72,961 downwards.
AGAAAGTACCAAATCACTGGTAATGTAAATATTAATGACGTGAAAATATTGAAAAAACAAAAGAAATACATCAAAGTGGCATTTATGTCATGTTTCCATTTGCCATCTTTGTTTAAATAATTTACAGAAAAAATTGGAGCCATTTGAGAAATTTTTATGATTTTTTTTATATTACACAATTTCATGCAATACTGCGCAAAACCACTAAAATTTTCATAAAAAATTACAGGACACAGTAAATTTTGAAAGAAATAACTGTAGAGAATAAATTTCATTTGAAGGAAGAACCTCTATCTTCAATTTTGTAGTTGTGGGAAGACACCAAAAAAACTTCACACTTTTGCAATTTTAAAAAAATTCAGAATTATCAAACTTGGACCTATGCTACCTACTGTATTTCAATCTATTCTTACAAGAAATTTAAAGAAAAAAATTGGAGGAATTTTTGAGAAAATTTTGAAAATGTTTCAAGGGCTTCATATAAAGAATTAACAGCAGGGAAGGTAATGGAAAGGTGTGTTCCATGGAACTGTGAACACTGTTAAACCAACTCTTAATATTGTTCCTCAACAGCAACAAGGCTTTATTCCTGGAAGATCTACCATTACAAACCTACTTTATTCCTGGAAGATCTACCATTACAAACTTACTAAGTGCACTTTATGTCTGGACTAAGACTACCAATGAAGAAAATGTTATGGATGTAATAGACCCAGGGGTTCCCAAAGGGGTCAGTATTGTCCACCTGGGGGTCAATAAAATTTTGAAAGGGGACAATTATTATCAAGGGGGTGATTGGGGCTTACAGCTGAATATGAACCAGTGATTGATAGGGATAATCAAGATTCCATTGAATACAAAAATAAAACTTGATAATTATTTTCTCTCTGATATAGAGCAACTAATTATATAAATTACACGTTTGCTCCTCTTCATTTGTATTCATCCTTGGAAATAGGGCATAACTAGGTTAGTACAACCAGTGCATTGCAATGGGCCCCTGAAGTAACGGGTCGTTAATAAGGCTCCTGCAGACATATTATAGAATAAAATAAATTGCACTCCATGCATATTTTGTCCATTGCACCGGAGATCATATTATACCAATTAGATTTAAAACTAGTAATTTCAAGTTTATTGCAGAGAGGGATCCCATTTTGCTTTCTGCACCAGGACATTTCAGAACCTAGCTATGCAACAGCTTCTATGTTAAGAAAACTCAAAAACTATATATTCACCAAGATATTTTAATGCGGAGAAGCAGAGAAAATTTGAATTTTTTTATTACCCGTTTTGTTGCTCAACATCAGAAAAAGTACTCCTTGAAATAAGTAGAGGAGAAATGTTATGGACAGTTAAAAGACTCAACATTTTGTCACAATTCCATATCAATGAAGATCAACTAGAAAACAGCTACTCAGAAATGGAAGTCTTCTATTAATGAAAATCTGAATATTACTGAAAATATTGGTGTACAAAATTGTTATCTTTTGGACATTTAAGAACAATTGTGTTAAGAACATGTACAACAAATATCATTCTAGAGAAAAACAAAAGGGGGTCAATGGAGCCTACAATCCTTTTAAAAGGGGTTGATGAATGAAAGAGTTTGGGAACCCGATTTAGATTATGCAAATGCCTTCGATAAGGTTCCGCTCAAGAGGCTATCACTGAAATTTGATGCTTTAGGAATAAAGTGAAAACTACCCCACGTATCCAAGATAACCTAATGGGCAGACCCTTTCAAGTGTGTTTTGATGATGTACTCTATAAGCTGAGACCAGTCACAAGTGCAGTTCCCCAAGGCTCAGTCCTTGGATCCATTTTATTTATTTAGTACATGTGCGACCTGGAAATCAAATTCAAAGTTGAATTGCAGTGCAGATGATACCAAATTGTATTCTGTCTCAAGATTATTCTACTGTGATATTCAAGAAAACTTGCGTAAGATTGAGTGGTCAACTACTTGGCTGCATACCTTGAGAAGTAGTAAATGTACAATTTAAAACATTGAAAGAGATAACCCTAGGTACCAGTACTTAATTAGGGGACAAACACTAACACTTACATCTGAAAACAACCTAGAAGTAATTGTACGGCACAACTTGTAACTGGACTCAAGTACCTGCCGTCATCAGGAAAGTGAATTCCATACTCTGCCTTGAGAGAAGAGTTCTCTCGAAATTAAAATCTCCTTTTGTGCGGAAATTTACACAATGTTCCTATGGCCAATTTTGAAATATGCAATTGTTGTCTGGTTTCCATATTATAGAAACTCTAGAGGGTACAAAAGCAATCAACAAAAATCTCTACAGATCTACAGCACTTAAGCTGAGACAAGATGCCACGAAATGTCCTTACTAACACTGTAACATGGGAGGGAGAGACCTTCAAAATTTTGAACAAGGCTTACAACACTAACTCTAGACAACTCTTTCTAAAGGAGCTCAGAGTTGCAACACAGTGCACATAGTATGAAAATTAACGGATGAGGATCAAAACTCTCCATTGTCCCAACTTTTTTAAAAATGGAATGGTCAACACATGGAATAGTCGTATCAGAGATATGAATTTACCTCTGTATTAATTTTTATTGTAAGTTTTTACGGATATAAAATTGAGAAATATGTGTACTTGTTAAGATGTGTGTGTATCAGCTTTTGCTGCTGCAATAAATAAATAAATTATAATATCCCATCTCTAACATTGCTCACAAAATACACTGCCACTGCCCATAAAAAGTATGTTTGAATAAGTATGTAATGATAATAATTACGCAACTATTTTAAACGTGCAAGATTTTCATAATAGGGGTATATTTATTAATTTTCAACATACAAAGGCCAGCGAGTTTCCCCAACAACAAGACAATTTGTGACAAGATATGTCATATATATAAATTAAGAATACTTTTGTTTAGACATAGAATCAAACACATCTATATTTGTATTCCCACAATTTATAAAGCTACTTGTTAGTTCCATCATGTTGTACATTCTAGCTCCATAAGAGTATCTGTTGTTCGATGTAGGATTGTAGAATTCTACTTGCACAAGCATTTAACTCAGGAACAGAGTGTCTCACCTGTGATAATAAGTAAGATTATTTAACAGGTATAACTTAGCTTTACAAATCTCTTAGAACTACTTTATTTTAATTTCTATAATAAGGAAGATGATCAGACTATTCCCTGTATAATTTTTAAATGAAAAATAATTTGATACATTTGTCTACATCTGTCCAGTTATTGAAGATTAATATTTAAATAGATGCATTGACCATTGCTTCCTCTTGGTGGATTGATATTGACTGACATATTCCAAATACTTTGCAAACTAGGGCAAGCTTGAAGAGGTGTAATGAGACCCACTTCATCAGGTGACCATAATACCAATGCACACCCTACTTTTAATGTAACGTAAGAAAAATACAGTATGCATAAGGTTTCAATATCTTGCAATCTCCTGCTGGTCCTCAAAATATATTCCAGAGCTCATTTGGCAAAATTAACAACATAATGTATGTGTTAAGCCTCTCTTCATAGTGACCAAGACAATCTATTTTATACTGAAACTGGTAACAAAACGACCAATAATATGACATTATTCGACATTTATTCGGGTTCATATAAACCTTATTTCTCTTATACCATTGAGCAAAATAATTAAGGTTAATCTGAAGGCTTTTGCAATCATTAGATGATCTGATCTGTAAAAAGAGTTCCATTTTCTGCAAAAATCAAAACGAAATAGTCAAGGTCAACATCAATAGCATTACTTCCTAAGGCTCTCTAGAAAATCGTTCGTCACGGAAATTATATCAATTTTACTTTTATATTAAGTGCCTACAGTACTAATGCAAAACATTGGATTAAGTCTGATGCATTCATATTTAGTTGACTTTGTTTAATTTGTATGTTTGATGTCAATTTGGTACAGCACTTTCTGAACATAAAAACTTCAAAAAATCACCTCAAGAAAATTAATTATTTATTAAAATAACAATTATTTTTAATACCGCAAGTAGATAATATAATTTATACATACAAAAAATGTGGCACACTTTCAAAATCAAACAACTAAACATTGAGGAAGAAAGGCTTCAGTGTTAAGTCTTCCTAAACATTTTTGACAATTAGCATTGCTGAAGACTGCATTGCTGTGCAAAATATATTCTTCTATCAGCCACAAGGGTTTAAGCACGAGATGTTAATTCATCAGTGTCAGTTCAGTGTGTGTTTGGGGGTTAGAGATAGCCCTCACAAGTGATTTACATTGATCCAACATCACCACTAAAAAGATTGTAAGAAATTATACAATTCATGTAAAAAAGCAGATGAGAATATGCATGCATGTAAAATAAGTCCTCAAACACAAGTGAAGTAAATGGACAGACTGTAAATACAAAATTTCAAAGAGCCCTTGTTTTTTACTTACATCACGCTTTACATTTAAATCCATGATAAGCACAGAATTATGTCTGTAAGTAACATTTCTTAAAAAGGAAGTTTCACTGTGTATGTTTCTTGCATACTAGCTATAAAACTACATTTAAATATACTGATATTAAGTGAACATTCTCCAGTTGACGAAATGACAAAAATAGAAGAGGGTAAAACAGCTCACACACAATCTACCCAACGTTTGTGAAATAAATGTGAAACATTTCTATGTGTTAACTTATTATGCATGTTATCCAATTTGGTTTGGCATCAATGAGTGTCAAAACAATCACTCGCATGACTGAACAGACAATGTGATAGATGATTTGATGAAAATACAACCAAAATACAAATAAAACTTTTTTTGAAGCATCCTAAAATCAAATTTTTTTGACATGTAAGTATACATGGGTGGAAATATCAATTTTGACAATAAGCAAGTAGAATTGTCAGATATAAAGGACGGCTTGTAACAAATCACCATTAATGTGCCAGGTCCAACCCCCACCCACTAGATTATTAAGAATTTAAACCCATCCATACAGTTCCATTTCTAATCAATTTGCACCACACATTGTCCAGAATATTATGATGGAGAAAACTTCATACTTCAGAATTAGTTAAGCACCACAACAAAAGATCAATAAAACTGCCTGGGATATGCAAGACCTCTTGGTATTTCCATGTACTACCTTATATCAGCATAAGATAAAAAAAACTTTTCACTCTGATATATTTAAAAGGACAAACTTGTATTTTGTTAATAAAACAAATTTCCCAAAACACACACACATGCTGCACAAAATACATGCAGGAAACTTATGCACGTACATTAAAAATAAAAAAGTATTCAAGATTTCGAAACAATTGTCTGGCTATTCTGAGCTCTGAAAAGTGAACATTGAGGGTGATCTATAGCAATAATTTTTTAACATTAAAAGCAAATAAATATTAAGAATAAAAAGATAACTACAAATGAATTAAAAACAGATCACACTCAAACCATACTTACATAAAAATCCAAACAGAACAATACAGTGAACAAAACATAAGACAGGCAAAGGACAAGCTCTTGTTCGTGCATACCTTGGGGGCGAGGGGAGCCACCCGCAGGCCCATAGGATGGTCCATACGAATTGGGCAAGCCCAGCCGCTGGCCTGGGGGCTGGCCTGGGGGACCCACGTCATCAAAAGGGTTGGAAACGCTAATGTTATCCCCCGGACCTTGCGTCGGCACCCCTACACCTAGCGGGCAGGTAGATAAGCAGTGTCTTGGATTCAGTGTCATTGAGTCTACAGATGTCCTCCAAAACCCCACTCAGTCCCTGAATAATGTATAACTCCAACACTCTGGAGGGGAAGTGACTTTCTTTTTCCCTTCAACATCATTGCATTTCTATTTAAACGTAAGGAATGAAACAGAGGGTTTCATGCAGTGACATGTAAAATTTGTAAAATAAAATTATTACAATTGGAGGAATACTAATGCAGTTTAAGAGGTGCACACTATAATCCATTTTACTGCTAACTTGACCTGGCAATGCTTGACAAGATCCAAAATAAAAAGCTATTGTTCATAAGTGCACTATATGCTATGTACACAACTTCAACACTGATAAGCAAGGAAATACAAGTGAACTAAATACTAGCTCTGTTCAAGCTCTACATAGCAACTAAATTTCCACAGGAAGCTCAATATTCTGCTATGTAAGCCTTTTATTTTTAGTTTAACATCAAAAACTAAACCATACTGAATTTGCAAGCATTCCACCTTTCCAAGTATCATGTAGTATCAATAAATTGGTAGACCACACGATTTTGAAGAACATTCCTGTCCTTAACAGTCGATCGAAGAGATGTTTGCTGGTCTACCCCTTACTATTGTTAATAGTAAATGGAAATTACTACTTACTAACACTTTTCAACAGTAATAATAATAATAATAATAATAATAATAATAATTAAAAAACTTAAGAATAATAATACAATTCATAAAGAATATACAGTACATATGCTATAAAAAATTTATTTACCAAGAGCGCCTGTCTTGATGCGAGTAAAGTATTGTCTGTACAGTAAGATACATAATGTCTGATAAATACCTGGATGAGGAGAAGGAGCATTAGTTTGAGAGGCAGGCCGTTGTAAAGGAGTGTTGAAGTCAGGAGTACTGCCAGGTGGGTATCCATAAGAAAACCCATCCATTGAAGCACCACTTGAGCCTGCTGCTGGAAACGAATCTTGAGAATTTGATGAACCTGCATATTAAAACAAAGTTATTTATCATTAAAGAAATCATGCAAATGCTACAACAGCACATGCTTCCTTTATTATTTGTAACTTTTGCAATTTTAAAAAATTAAAAAAAATAAAAATCAGACAGGGCATCATAAGTGTACATTGCTCTATCTGAGAAAAAGTGAAGAAAATGTTTGGAGCCATTTTTAAGAAAATTTTGAAAATGTTATTAGGATTTCGTGAAACATATCCCCCAAAACCAATGTATTTGTTTCAAAAGTCGAAAGAATGTGGAATCAGTCAAATTCATCAGGGAATAGCAATTTTGGTGAAAATCCTGCCTATAGTTTAGCTGCTAGAGTTGACTGACTGACAACTACACAGACTGATGTTTTGCCATAGTTAAATATTTCGGTATCAAGGACCCACAAAATGGACTGTGAATACACGTTACAGGAAGTAATTTACTACATAAACAAACCAGAATTACCTATTTTTAGCTGAAAAATCACTGGTTTTTGCCACAACATTATATAACTTTCTCTGTACTAGGTAAGCAGAATGCAAGAAAGTAAAAAAGAGATTGAGCAAAGGGAAAACAAAAAAAAGTAACAAATAATATCTAATAATATTTAAGAAATAATAATCACTCTGTAGAAAAAAAGAAGAAAAATAGAGAAAACGTTATTACATAATTTACCCTTTAAAATTGCTACAACGAAATTATTCTTATTGCAAGGAGGACATAAGAGCAATATTAAGGTTAAGTGAAATGAATTAAACTGAAGTTGCTGTACACAAGTGCATGAAAAGGCACACAGCATTAATTAACTAAAGCATTTTACTCTTCTCGCAAGAATGAAGTTTCTTCCTTACATTTTCCTTTCAATTAAAGGGCAATAAGCAATACAAGCACGAATGTATCATGAAGTTACAAAAATGTGCAATTATGGAGCAATGCATCTGGTATTATTCCATGCAAGACTGGAGTTCATACATATCACTCCAGGAATATTCAGATTGCTAATCAAAAGCTGGAAAATGATCTAAGCTTTTGCACATTGGAAGTTTTAAATTCCAACGTAACACTTTAGTTCGATATGAATCACCCCCAATCACAGATCAATTCATTTCAACACTTAAAGAAGATACAGCCAAGGCATTGGAGGAGCTCCAAACAACTTTAATTTTTTAACGATTTGTTATGACAGAAACCCATGGAAATGCTTCTTAAAAACATTTTATAATATACAAGTTCATTCTTCCTTAAAACAAACAATTTAAAAAAATATATTTCTAATTATCTAGTACTAACTACTAAAGATTTAGAATTCATACCTGGAGAAGGTACAGATACCGCCTTCGGTCCCTTTTTCTTAGATGTTGCCTCCACTTGATTAATAATCGACTGTGGATCTATACCCCCACGATCAAAGTGGCACTCATAAGCCAGAAGATTTTTCATGTAATGCTTTCTAAGTGTGTAGGCAGCACTTGATGAAGCTCCAATACCAAGCAACCCTGCAATATCCTTCCATGTCTTGTTCTTAGTCACCTGAAAGGATACAAGTCATATAACAGAGGACAGATATTGGAAGTTACTAAACATATCCATGCAACAGCAAAATGATATTCACACAAGAATAATATGAAATGGGTCTTCCAAGCTACACAATGATCAAACAATAAGCTCATTATTCAATTTAGATAAATACGAGTCTCTCTAATGAAAAAGAATAAAGAGAAAAAATGAACAATAAATACATCTCAAGAACAGCAAACACTCTCAGCAGAGTATAGAAATTTGTCATAACTGATAAATTCCTTTATTTGAGCATTCAAGTTTCATGGATTGGCTTAAGATTGATGGGCTGTAAGTGCCAGAAATATTGGGAGTAATATTTAAAAAAGATCAAGATTACTGTCCGACTAATTCATCTAATTTTACATCACCAAAACCAATATGACCAACCAACATGATTAAGTGGTAAGATTCATAATTTAACCTTGAAGAAATATACCAGTTTGACTCTTGACACACAATACAAAAATGAAACCCACTTACTCTGAAGAACACATTAGGTACAACTGAAAACTTGAATTTCGTTAAAAGAGAATTCTTTATGTTTATTTTGGCAATGGTTAATAAATAGAACAGTGAAACCTCAATACTGAATAATCTGATGAATCCCTATTTGAGTTACAAAGAACCCTAGAGACATAAGGAAGGATGAATCTAGCACCATGATTTCCCAATATATGCTTCTGTAACAAATTTAAATGCACACACTTTATTTGATTTTTAAGTTCTTATGAACATCCCCAAAATTATTTCTGAATGTTCCACCAAAACCCTAGCAGGCAGACAAAATGTTGAAAGCATTGCTCAAAGGAGGCCTTTGCAAGCTGTGCAGTTGATTTTCAACAATGAAGTAGTTTCTGTGCACTCTTGAATTTCACAACCTCTTTAAAAGTAGCTTTCACTAAATCATAAACAATGATTATGTGATGAGAGGGTAGTGCCCTGCAAAAGATGCTTTATGCATTAGAATTCGTGTTGTACATTGTAGTTACGTTTTTCTTAGCTGGCAGGAAATTAAGTAATAGGCAGTTTTGTATGGAACTTTTCATTTTTCATTGATTGACTGATTGGTGATTCTGGGCACTTCAACTGCTAAGGTCATTAGTCTCATAAGGGGAATGCATGTTTATATTGAGGGCGGTGGTAATGATGTTTCCCTGTTGGATGGTGAGATCTGGTGCAAATCTATGTTGGCTAACAGAGATTTCTCCCCTACCAAGTATTTCCAACCAGCATGGCAGTACCCCAGCTAGTATAAGCTCTACGCTCCCAGCTTGTCTCCTATGTACTGCTTCGGCATTTGCCTGGTGGTGATCGGAGAAACCATGAAAAACTATTGATCAGAGCAGCCGGACAGTAGAATTCTCTTCCTGACAGCAGTTGAATTTGACTCGGTTATAAAGCTAGTAACAAAACTCCTACCATCGTCAGGACTTGAACCATACAACTTCCTGGTCAGACTGCACTGCAGAAACATCAACCGGTGCCATGAGCCACCTTTGCCAGTAATAATTTTTCATTGAGAAGGCAGTCAGACACGAAGGAAAGACTCCACAAACATTTTGTCTAATTGTAATCAAGAAGAGAAAAAGGCAATATAAAGATCAAAAAGCATGTTCAAAAATCATCCATTACTAGGTATTGAAATTCATCGTTCATAATATTTGCACTATTTAATGTAAATTAATGCATGTGGGTATATAAAAATTCTGGCAAATTAAAAATATTAGAGATAAAAGGGAATTGGAGTTATTGAGGTTCCACAGTTATGGGGAGTTCACTGTTTCAGATAATTCTACCATGACTCCTACACACACATTGGTACTTAGTTTTAAACAAGGACTCAAACACACTTAAAATCAGGCAATCCTTTGCCTTTACATACTATTTATAAACTTATCAATATAAAGAATTTAAGTGGGTTCCATTTCAATTTTCATAATTAATTTACTAAGATGCAGTACAACAATATGAAGAAATGAAATTTCATGCAGAGGACTCTACAAGAGCTCACTGAAAAATATTGAATTTAGGATCCTCAGAAGCCTCATTAACACTGTTAAGTACAAACATTTATATGCGTGCAAACAACGCTGATCAGAACAACGAAGTATGTGGAAAGCATGTGAAGACTTCACTGTAATGTCTATTTAAATGATGTTCTGTGTTTATTCTCTCTTTTTCTGTACAATAAATCTGGCTTTTAACATGAACATGTGGGACACACATATATTGATTTCATATAATTAAAAAAAATAAATTTAATATCACTTTTTAAACAAAATTTTAAAACCAAAACCCAAAATGTAGAACATTTACACATTACCTACCCATATTTGACAAGCAAACAAAATAGAGTGAAACTCCATTTTAAAGTAAAATACTTATGGTCCTGAAAATACTGTCAAAAGAACAGTACACTTCCATCCCTAATATAGTAATTAGTAGTGTATAAATCACCATACTCTCAACAGCAGATCAACGGGACACTTGTTTTTGCTCCAATGTTTGCACTTACTGACGAAGTGCCAAACAAGAACCTCATAGCTGAGGAAGTCAAGCACCACATTCTCCCTTCCTCCCCTTGCTCTTCTGTGGAGGCGGGAGTGTATTAATTATTTGTCACAGCATTTGGTTTCCTTTGTTTATGCTGTGCCAGTTGTTGATTTATTCTTGTAATATACACAATAAAGGAAATCAAAGATTTAAATTTTGGGCTATCTGCTCACCCCCATTCAGTATAAATCTTTGTTTAATGCAACGCAAGTTTGTTCCCAGGATTACACAAGCAGTAGTTTCATTGTATTAATTCCGTAGGTTCCAGATTCTAAAGTTAAAATGCAAACTTCGTTTTATTTTCAAGGTCTCTTAATTAACATTCAATTTGTAATTTAACTCTTCTTCACATTAATTACGACTATTGAACTTGTTCATAGCAATGGAGATCCTTCTCATATTCCAATGAACACAATCTGGATTTGGATTTTTGTGCAATATGATTTATAAATAATGGTTGATAAGTATTCTCTACAAACTTATTTTGAAGAATTGGCAATCAAGTGAAGAGGTATAAAATGCTAATATTAATTTTCAGCAAAAGCATATACACTATATTTAATCATATTGTATGAACGTTCTCACTTTTTTAAATTGTTTTTCTTCTCACTTGTATTTATTAACAGAGAAAATAATTAATCCTCCCAAGCAACTTATTTGCTTGGTGCGACAAGGCAAGAAGGATCCAATGAACCCTGGAGTGTCAACGTGGGAATCTTTCTAGAAATGATATACAAACGAGATAATAAACTGAACATAATAATTCCATTGTTTATTTAAAAAATAAAAAGTTCTTAATACTTTACTTTTAATTTTTAAATATTTTTGCTTTCATTCAATAACGCACACCCACACAGTATACTTTAGTAGTCTTCATTTCAGACAGATTTTGAATGGGCACTACATCACTGTCTTGGCATTCTTCTTCTTCTCTCTCAAGAACACAAATGACATTTTTTGACACTCTTGATTTTCTGATATGTGGAAGGTACCTCCAACATGGTGTGTGATTGACAAACAACACATTAAACAATCTTATTTGACAGTTTTCTTACGATTTGTGGACAAACCAAATCCTCTGCAATCTTCTTCTTACACTTCATTCAGTATTAGGATTTTTTCCAAATCACAAATCTGGCTACATCACACATACTGTGTTTTGACAAAAAATTGAACAGTAAGGGGTAGGGATGTACGAGTTGGTCAATTCACATTTAATTTTGTTAAAATGCTTGACCTGCTTTCTGTTACTTCATTTAGTGTCGTTATGATGCACAGATGATAGCAATGCTACTGATCTAAACTTTCTAGATAAACAAGATTGTGTGTGTGTGTGTGTGTGTGTGTAGGGGGGGGGGGGGTAAAATATTTATGTACCTTTCAAGCAATGCTTCCACTGAGAAACAAGGTAAGAAGCTCTTATTTTTAATACTGTCCCAACAAGACTTCTGACACATACAAACAGACCACACTAGAGTTCAAAAACATCGCTTTTTTTTCAGGTCACACACTAGCTCACCAAAACAATATACATTGAATATGTTGATTTCAGAATGGCCAGTCATTTCCTGAAACAAATTCCCTGACTTTTCCTGGTTTTTCAGAGCATTTTTAAAACTTTCCACATAAGATTTGAAGAGTATTTCACTCTATTTAAAGAAAATATTAAAGTAGCCAGAAACTAATTTGTCACCTCTGATTTAGCAGTGATAAAATACAATTTCTAAAAACCAACAAGAAATTGAGCAAAATATATTGCTGTACAAATGCTTTAGGAATAATATTTAGTTTTATAACCATCTCAAAATTTTCTCAGACTTGTAACAATTCTTCTACCAATTCCCTGATTTTTCCATGTTTTCCAGAAAGTGGCAACCTTGTAGCACTATTACAATATTACCCACAAACTATGAAACGGAACCATTGAGCCCTGCTTGTCCAGTTACAAACAAAAAAATATAAAATATTTCTAAAACTGCAGACCCACAAACAAATCACACATTCTTGATGTTCAGAACTGTTATCATGTTGAGAAATGCTATTGCTATTTTTGCAGTCGTTAAGTCCTGTTGTAGCGAGCAAAGTAGTTCCATCATATAACTTGCAAGGAGCACAAAAGACATGACCTGTAGATGGTCAATATACTGATTTTAACAACTTCATTTGTCATTGTTTTTTAGAAATGTGATTTTGATGAATATTGACTTTGATCTCCATTTATACCTTTTAGAGTTAGCAAAATTGATGTCCTAATTTTGCTTAAATCCATCTTTGGCCACCATTTCTCTAAATCCATCATCAACATTCCACTGCACTGGGTCATTTCGAACTTGTAAGTTTGTAAGTATTGTAACTTGTAAGTTTCTGTTATTATCTCTGTTGTTGATGCTAATTTGTTTGCATGTATTATCTGGCGGTTCTGCTGGTAGCATGCTCAAAGAATGAATGACATTAGTTCCATATCAGCGGAAGATGGAGTGATTGCTGGTGCAAATAATAAGCAAATTTTAGAGGTCTTTTTTATGACCTAATTTTCACCATTCTCGTTTTTCTCCTTTGTTCCTATTCTCCGCACCACTCACTTTCTTTGCAACTGTACCAATACCATCGCTCATACTTTCTTCCTATAAAAAATTGAACACGTAAAATACCATATTCTTATTCAAAACTACAGTTTTCCCATTAATTGGAACTGTATATTTTTATGAAAATCAACATATATGAAAGAAACCAAACAAAAGAAAACTGCGTTCGACTCTCAATTCTTTTGCATGCTTAGTTCCAAATTAGCTCAACTTTTGATGAAATAATACAAGTCTCTGTGTTACCTGATTGGTTCAATTCAAATTAGGAATGAGCCTTAATGGTAGGCTAGTGCCTAAATACATTATCGAAATTATGAATAATATAATCTTTTGTCTTTATAACTCCAAATTATTAATATTTACTATAATATTTGAACGTTAAGTGAAAGTACAAGCAAACTCAAAAAACTTACAAGAAAAAGTTTGTTTCTGAATTATAGGTGTTCAATATTCATTACACGAAAGTCAATTTCAGTTTCTTGAAAATTTGACATAAATATTTATTAGTGTATGCACTGAATACAATTAAGGGGCATCATGTTAGATACACATTTGATATTGTCCCTGGAATTTTGATATTTTAACCTTCTAAAGAACCCAACATATGTTGCTATTTTGGCAGCTCAGTATAAATATTAAATTCTTCGTATTTAAAAATTATCGTATGTCATTTCTATACTCAGAGGCAGATTTTTTTAAAACACATAATCCTATATCTTAATCAACTGTTACACTGATATTAAAGATCAGTGTCACAGTAAGGTAGAAATGTTAAAGACAGACAATTAATTACCAGGAAATTAGTCATTTACAATATTTCTGTATCCATTTGATGGGTTCATATTAATGGATAAATACATTTGTATTCACTAAATGTATATTAGTGGATATATATTTGATTAATTATCACTTTCTTTTGATACAAATATGGAAAGAATATTTCTATAAAACATTTAAATGTTCTACTTATGAAATTTTGCATCTGCTGAAATGCGTCCGCCTCCAAAAATTGCGCACCCCCAGGCTGCAGCCTATTCACCCTGTTCGGTAATCTGGTGTTAATCATAACAAGAAATAGATTGGTCACTACACAGAAGAGATTTGTGTGAGAGGGGGTAGTGACCAATCTGAGGCATGTAATAATGATAACTTTGAAGCATGAAATTAGAAAGCTTAAGGTTTTATGAAGACCTCGATCTTCACAAGATTAAAATCTAAGTTTTGCCACTATGTTTGCCTTGCACTAAAAATGGAAAGTTATATGGAAAAGTATTATTCAGGTAAAGGTTTATATTTTAGGTGATTTCGAAAATTGAAAACGTGTAGATTTCGGTGCACAAGCACTCATTTGAATCGCAGTATCTTCCATTCAAACTTAGAGGAAAATCTTTTTATCTCCTTGGAAAGCTGATGTCTTATTACATATAAACACATATGAATTATTAATTTACTTCATTTTAGTGTTAACTTCTATGCAGACGAATCCTTCTCTAAAGTTTTACAAAAAAATGTATTTTTAATTTTTTTTTTTGAAAAATATACATGTTGAAGTGCAATATGTATTGCCTTATTGGTGAAAATTTGAATTTGGGATGGCAACACAGCAAGAAGTTATGATCCAACTTTTTTTTTCTCATAAGCCCACGAAGGCGCTTGCTGGCAACCATGAACAGAAGCACTTATCCTGGACGTCTGACTTGACTGGTCCGCGGGTCCTGGTGGTGCAATTGTTGACGTTTTGATCAGTTTGGGGACAAAACAAACTATGTTAACAACTACTGGAACCTTTCAAGGTTCAGCCTGGGCTCTGTTGTCTTTCAAGGACCGTGTCAAAAGAACATTTTTCAGTGCGACTGTGCAACATGGAAGATTGGTTTAAATATTTGGTGTGTTGTAATCCGTTCAATAAATTGGGGTACTCTTCTAATAAAAAAAAAAAAAAAAAAAATCCTTTGAAGTGTTCTTCCCTGGATGGTGAGTGTATATCAGAATTTGTCATCTCAACAAAAAATATGCGATGGATGCAGGAAAGAAATGAAAGGGAAGATGAATTCATGTGGTGCAACAGAAGGTTCTCCATATTCACCAGAAGATGCAGATAATTAAGCAGCTTTCATTGATGTAGGTACATCCATGGAACTTTTAAACAGTAGTCTTGTAAGTATAGGTGAAACACCTATTAGAGTAAAAAGATATTAAGAAAGTCTGTATAAATAGAAGAAATTTAATAAAATTGAAAAGGCTTTAAAGGAGAAAGTTTTTCTAATAACCCGTAGCCTGGACCATCAACGAGTTTGGATGACGAAATATTAAATCATATAAAAGAGAAATTTCAAACCTCTAACAGAAGTGAAAAAATTACTATTTTGACACTTCTCCCTAATAGCTATAGCATTAATAAAATTAAAAGTGAATTTCCTGCCACTGGATACATGAAAAGCCAAAAAGCTTGTTAAAGAGCAGGGAATATTGTCTTCTCTGAACCCAAAACTAAGCAAGAAATTTTCCGAAGAGACTGTCAAAAAAGGAAGGGAATATTATTCTTCAGATGCTGTTAGTGGAATAATGCCCGCTAAAAAAGATTATATTATGTTGAGGATTTCAGGAAGAAAATATCAAGAATAGGAGAGGCTCAGTCTTGCAAATTTAAACAAAGCATATTCAGATTTCAAATCTTCACATCCTGATTTGAAAATCGACTTTTCAAAGTTTGCATCTATTCTGCCAAAAAACTGCATTTTAGCGGGTGCAAGTGGAACACACACTGTTTGCGTTTTTTACCAGAACATAAAGCTTATGGTTGATGCTCTGAAGTCACCAACATTATTACAACATACTGATTTAAAATGTGTCTTGTTACAAAAACATGCTGGCATACATAATATGCAACCACCCTGAATTTGTTGCTTTTTTGGGGAGTGCTCAGAATGTCCTGGGATTTCAATGATTAAATTGTTTTTTAAAGAAACAATGGCAGATAACTTCATTGAAACAATTTCGTTTGAAGAGTGGGTGAGAACTGACAGATCAAATTTAGAAACAATCGTGACGTCCAAATAAGATTTTATTGATTGTTTAATGGCAAAACTTAGTACAATTGTTGACTCATTCATTCACCTCTTCTCAGTAAAATAAATACCTATGAGATAAAAAACAAAACACAACAAAAAATGCTTCAACCTGGAGAATGCACAGCTTTGTGAATTTTTCTGAAAACTTTTCCTTTGCTATCCAAGATGAAGTGCAAGGATTTCACTGGAATCATGCACAGGCTACACTGCATTCTTTTGTTGACTTCTTCAGATTACCTTGTTTAAACGAATTATTTAGCAACAACTTGATTATTGTTTCAGACTGCTTATTACACGACAGTTCTGGTGCATCTTTTCCAGCATCACCCGATTCACTTTTTGAAACAAAGAATTGGAAAATTCCTCCATAGTATTGAGAATTTTTCTGATGGATCTTCTGCACAATATAAAAACAAGAAAAAATTTGTAAATCTTACACTTCATCAAGAGGACTTTGGAATAAATGCAAAATGGTACTTTTTCGCATCTCATGAAGAAAAAAGAAAAGAAAAGAAAAGAAAAATAAATAAATATGCTTGTGATGGATTAGGCAGGACTCTTAAAAGACTTGCTACTCGTGCAAGCTTACTGAGGTCCAGTACAGGTCATATCACTACTCCCAGAAAACTATTTTCTTGGGCAAAGGAAAAATTGAAAAATGTTTATGATGTTTACACAACTGAAGAACAGTATGAACAAGAAGCTAGAAACTTATAAAAGGAAGATTTTCAAGAGCGCTGCCCATATTAGCACTATGAAGTGTAAATGTAAATGTAGTGAAGAAAATTTGTTTCCTTATGGTACACTCAGCAAATCCAGATATGAAAATTCACAAAGAAAAAATTTAAAGACAAATTTCACATCGTTGAGGTCTCATAGATTTCAAATAAAGAATATTTTTAGTGTTGGTATTAGCTTGTAATCGTGAGGAATGCACAGATCAGGTACACCGTAAGATGGGATGACTATGTATGCAGATGATGTGAATCTTGCCAATTTCCTCAGTTACCGACTTGTCTTCAATCCGTAAAACCATTTGTTGTGCTGTAAAGCTGATAATAAATTTGTTCAAATCTGGAACACTAGTCAAATTATGTCACTATACAGGACTAACTTGATTGCATTTGGGTTGATATGAAGAAAGATAAAAGAATTATTTGTGATTATCGATCATCTTTTAAACCTCACATTGAAAAAAAGTTAAGGGGAGTAAACACGTAATATATTGCCATGATAAATTGACTATTTTATGTTCTGTTGTTTCAAAATACCTCCAATGTATTTTCTTGAGGTTTAGTACTGATAAAAAATCGAATGTTTTACAAGAATAACTATTTTATAACAAAATGTACGTCAAAAAGTTGTCCATCTTGGTATAACTATAATTGGTACACTTCTATTGATAGATCCACTACACTTCTTTGACTGTTCCTATTGCAACATTCTGTATCACCATATTTACCTGAATATAAGACAAGCTCTTTTCCTAAATATCTCAAGTCAAAAAATGCAGGGTTGTCTTATATTTGCAGATCAACCCTTGTCAGTTAGGATTGAAGTTTTTTCATAGCCATTTCATCACGAAATTTGTAAATGTTAACGCAATAATACATTCGCGTTCATATTCTCGGCGAATTTGCGAGGTATTCAGACTGATATTTTTTCAATGGGTTGATAATGAGAGAATCTCAAACAAATGGCATAGTATCAAATGAAACTTAACGTGAAAATGAATGCAGAGATTTTGTTACGATGCACATTTGTCGAAGCCACGTGCAATCGCCCAGCGAGAGCAGTTCAACACCCTCGAGTGCGAATTTGCGTATTGGACTGTTAAGGAGACCATCAATAAACAAGTGCGGGACAGATAGAAAATCTGGTGACACAGAAGGGAATGTTCTTAGGTGGTGTCTAATGAAAGACGTAGAACAATGCAAATTCGCAGCATGGAAGGAGGGCCAAATAGAAACAATCATTGATATACCGGGTGATCAGTATAAAACGCAACCCACAGCAGGCAGAGCGAAATGCACTGGCAACTATGTTTGAGCGGGTTGGATAGCGGCTGGTGGTTTCAAGCAGGTAAACTGTTGGGAAGTACACTTAATCCCCTCTCCTACTAACGCCACCCTGAGGAGGAGAGCAGGTGACCACCGTATCCACGAATTTAAAAAGAAGGGCCTGCTTGTTTGGCATCGAAAGAAAATTGAATCGTCAAGAACGACAATTCCTTCGTATATTGTTTAAAAGTGAAATAAACGTGCCATGTAAAATATACATTGAGGTCAATTTAATAGTAAACTTTGCTTCTTTTAGTTTCATAACAAGATTCATACGCTCCAAAAATGTATGTTTTATACTTATCTGTTTTAAATAAATATTAACAAATTATTAATTCAGATTTGCAGAACAAATGTTTGTTATCATTATCATTATTATTCAATAAGGTTACTTTAAAAATAATTAACTAATTAAAATATAATAAAAATTAATACGTATCCTCCTTTACTGTTTCTTTGAAAAACAATAGACCAATTAATCTGAGTTGATAAATGGCACACCATACTCCAATATTTTTTAAATGCAATGGATCAAAGACACCTGTCTCATGATAGCACTTCACTAACTGAAATATGGTACCCTAGTTCGGAATAGACTCAGATGAAAATTTTTTTCTGAAAGCTGCACTCTTTGAAAGACTGCGTTCGGAAATACTCCTCCAGCACCAAACTGTGTTGCTCTACGCTACACAAACGAAGTGGAAATAATCTCTTCTGACTTGACATGAAACCGGTCACTGAGCATGATCCTAACGGCAGTGCAAATGTCAACAGTATCCCTCCAACATAATGTTCGTTCATTAGAATGTCACTGTGCCTCCATGCATGTGGGTTGAAGCTAACAACGTGTTTCCTATTTCATATGGAACCGCAGTTTCGACAACCGATTTTTGACCAGTTGCTGTTCTCTTCTTGAATGAGGTTTAACAAGAATCTACTGTACTTGACTTGTTAGTGAAAAAAGATGTATGCTAATTGTATAATGTAAAATTGACTTTATTACTGCAACTAACACAGCAAGTGAAGTAGTACCTCGTACGTCAGATTTGAAACATTAGTAGGGGAAAATCCCTCAGAAAAGACAATAAGAAAGTGGTTTTGCACGTTTTTTAAAAAAATAGCACTTAAAAATCCAACTGTCTAAGTGATAGGTGAAATACATGACAGGCTTCTATGTCAGAAGTGTTGGTAAAACATTTAGTAAATTAAGGTTAATTAGAAAGGTAAATACTCTTTGAAAGAAGAGAAGTAATGAAAAACCAGTGCAGGGTGAGTGTGGTGAATTTGTTAAATCTGTCATTTGCATTCATGTACATACTTTTCTTTTCATGGAAACTGCCAACATTAAATAAAATTCTGAATGTGGCTAGTGAGTTTGAGCTTTCACAATTTTAAAAGAACATCTCTGTATATTCTCCTGAAATCTTTCACTACCTTGTGAGGACACATCGTAAATGTAAGTAATCAGATAATTACGCAAATTATTTGCATGTTGGGCCTGGTATTTTGGGCATATTTCAAAAATAAAAGTGAAAATAGCATGTATTTCTGTCATGTGCTGGCCTTTTAAGTACGGCCGTGGCACGAAAGGCACAGCTGAAAAAACTACAGGGTGAAGGAATACATAGAAAGTTTGTTTACATGCTGAGTAAGGTTAGGATGAATGGACCTTAGTACTGAAATTTCACAGAAATAAAATGATACCATTTTGAATTGCACAATCATACACTTATATTCTTTGGCTGCTACTTCACATCCCTCACAATGGGATCATGATTATCAGGAGCAAGATGAAAGACTACCATTCACTATGTTACTGAATACTTTGAAGAAAAAATTTAAGAATTAAATTAGTTCAGTGTTTGAAAAGCATAAGAATCATTTTTATGTAGCAATAGTTCTCTAAAAAGGCATTTCAATTAATTCTATTTCCACATATCTTTAGCCTGTACTGTGTAAGATGGATCATCGTAACGTGATTGAGACGATTCTGATATCAATCAGAATCCATCAAGATTCTGACAGTTCCAACATGCATTTCTGAATCTTGCTATAAGGAAGTAGTTGATAAACAATTACACCCTTCAATGTGTCCGACATTGTCATAGATGTACGTGTATGGTAGACTTTTTGCATTTGGTGACGTTCAACCAGATGATGCAAGTATTAAACATTGCACCTCACGGTAAATCTGCATATTGAGACGTACAACAAAATGGCTTTTTCCCAAAATCTGCTACCTAAATCAAAAACATGGACGAGTGCACCATATAGTGACTATTTATCAATTATTTTAACAACATTACAAATAATATTTTACATTATTTGTAGCATTGTTCCATTTTGTTTATAAACTCATCATTTTTAGTTAAAGTCTTAATTCGTTCAATATTGAAATTACAATAGGCAGTAATATTATTCTTACAATTTTGTTTTTCATTATTTATCTTTTCTAATAAATATAAAACTAATACAATTAATCATTAAAAACTAAGGAAAATAATAAAACAAAACCTAATTTTAAGAAGAAATAAGAAATCATGAAATTACCCTTTTATTTATATTAATCTGTCGTGCAAATCGGAAGGATTTCATTGGTATTGATACTGGGCCTACCACTTCGCTCTTCAAGAACATTAGCGAGGCTATTTTAAGAGACTCTGCCCTATTATTTAAATTTCCTTAATTCATTACTATAGGTCCCATAAATTAGGCACAACTCCCTATGAATTTGAGAAGCTTTGGACACAAAAATCTACTTGTAGCATGCACTTTGCAATTGACAAGAGCAATGATTTTCATGGACAATGTTGTCTGCATTCACTGATAAGTAAACCAGTGGTGCAACAGAATGGCACAGACTTTCTCGTAGTAAAGTTTTCTAATTCCTTGATGTGGACTCTCATTACAGTCATGCCCCATCCTCTAGCCAGCTGCCATCTATTGCCACTCAAAGTAAATTTTTTAAAAAATATTCCTAGCTTTTTGATTTCCTAATAGTAGAATTGAAAATATTACTTTAAGAATATTAAAGAAGAGTAAAATCTCGTCCTAAACAGCAATTTTCATTGAAAATTTTAGAGCAGTTTTTAAGAAAATTGAGTTTAAGAATTACTGTAAATGCGAAATTTGAAGCGCTTTATCACAGGAATCTATCGAGTTTTTGAAAAACTTCATTTGAAGTCATCTGAAGCGCTTCTACTCACAAATGCCATAATGAACACAACTCCATGGAAATGTGCATATTAATCGCGTGAGAAATATTTAAAAACAAATTACATTTGTGTAATTTTTTGAGAAAACAAAAGAATATCCCAAAATAAACCATGTTATATGAAACAGTGCAATTAGCACTACCCATTGCAAAATTTTGAAGAAAAAATTTGGATCCATTTTTGGATCATATGAGAAAATGACTTGTGAGCTGTTTCTGAAAATGCAGAATTTTGAGCTCATTTTAACAGAAAATTGAGATTGAGTTTTTGAGAAACTTTATTTGTCCATTATTATAATGTCAAATAATGCACTTATAAATACAGTAATATATACAAATTGCTGCTCATGTAAATAATATGACAAGTAAGGAAAATTAGTTAAGTAATTTTTGGAGGGGAAAAAAAAAAAAAAAAAAGCAATATGGTGTTTATGTCGTCATATCGACTGCATTTAGCACTAACCCTAACAAAAATTTAGAGAAAAAATTTGGAGTCATTTTTGAGAAAATCTTATTGTAATTTTTTAAAACCGCAAATATTGCACGAAAACTAAAATTTTCAAAAACATGTGCATGACCTTAATGAAAGAACTATTTATGGGCAACAAAGTTTATTTGAAGGAAAAATGTATCTTCAATTTTGTAGTTGTAGGAAGACGAAAGAAATTCAAATTTTGCAATTTTCTAAAATTTAGAGTTAACTGTGAAAATAGAACCTATGCCACTGTTGTATTTTACTCTATTCTTAAAAGAAATTTAAAGAAAAACTTTGGAGCCATTTTTGAGAAAATTTTGAAAATGTCCTAGGGAGCTTCGTGTAAAGTACCTCCAAATTTTGAAGAATGGTTTTGAAAATTTCAGTTTCAACTAGAGCCAGATGGACAGGGGTTTCTTCAACTTGGAAAATCTCCTATGCATGGTTTAGGTGCTAGTGGTGTTCACAGAAGTTTTGGGGAGAAGAAGAGAAGAAGAAGAAGAAGAAAAAAAAAAAAAAAGAAAAGAAAAAAAAGAAAGAAAGAAAGAAAGAAAAAAAGAAAAAAAGAAAGAAAGAAAGAAAGAAAAATACACACCCACAATTTCGGTATCAAGGGATCCCAAAACGTGTATTTTCATTGAAATTTCAAAATCAATTTTCTGCAGCATTACATAACTTTTTCTATACTACCTACATTACTCTGTATATATGTGTGTATGAGAAAATAAAAACTACTGAATCAAAACAATTTCCTTCAATATCTTTGGATCAGCTTCATTATCAATACATGGCCCACATTTGTACAAGTTTGTCCTGATCTGCCAAGATTTGCTATATTTACCATTACATTTATCAAATATAAGCAAAGGCCCTTACTTTTCAAATAAGCCTTGTACCACATTTACTTGAACATAGGATGTTTTCTGTTTTTGTCATTGCCCTTTTAAAAGGTTTTATTGGGCTGTCATCTAAACACTTCTAGGTAATTAAGTAAAATCTGTCTAAACTGGAACCTATATAAGCCAGAAACCTGCCTTAACTGAAAAATTCCTCTGGTCCGTGAAGTTAAATGGCATTTTATACAGCATTAAACGAAACCTCTCCAATGGAACGGTTTATCTTGCCCTGCAGGGAAAAAAATATTTATAAAACGGAATTCCTGTGATTTTAATGCATTTGCCAGAGCGAAGCAAGATATTCTTCATGAAATGTATTCATCTGCAAGCTTGTTTTAAATTCTTTATCCCTGTGACACGTGATTTAATTGTGACAACTGAATATTGAAGTAGAGGGGCTTCAGCTACCAATGTAGAATTTGACCTTGGGTTCCTAGTCTCTCAAGGCGTAGGCTGTAGACCCTATCTCCTGACACTCTTGAGCATGGGAAGGTGTATGGGCATGGCTTCTTTTCACGTGTCTCCCTGACCCCATGATGGAAATAATAACACCTCAACCAGATACGCATTGGGAGGGTATCAGAAAGTCATACTAAGTTGTGATGCATTGTGCATTGATTCCGGCAAGCAGTCCGAATGTAGCCAGTAAGGTGTGTATTTTTCAACTCGGAAGTTGTCAATAAAGCGTTCCTTAAATATGTTATATATTAAATTATTTTGATAACTATATTAATAATTAAGTCATTGATAATTATATAATTAAGTCATATAATTTACTATTTTCAGGGCACGAACTTCAATATCACGAGTGTCATAAAAATGGACAATCTTGCATAAAACTGAAACCTGCCTAAACTGGCATTTTTTTGGGTCCCGATCGATTCCGGCTTAGAGAGATTTTACTGTCAAATGAAGTCAATGGGCAGTGTCAGAAGAACAACAAAAAGAGACTTTTCTTGTTTAAATTAATTTACAAGCATCTTGTGTATAATTTTGTCATTCTTCAGGTGTTTAAACTGTATTTTTCACAGAAAAGATTCTATTTAACTAAATTTACATTATTTTGTATTAACAAGTAGTTTTCTGACTTGTAATGGCATTCTGTACAAATTTTCAAAATTAAAAATTACACCTTTAGATAATTTATTTTGTATTCAATAACATTAGGTTGGAGATCTTTTAAACATTTTTTTAGATTTGAGAAGTTTTAGAGGAATGCCTTATTGTAATAGCTTGAAAACTGTTTGAAGAAATAGTTTGCAAGAAATTATATAAAATTAAACTACTTGCAATTATAGTAAAAGGAATATATCGCAATACTAAGCTCCTTACTTTCCTTTACTACATATTACAAGGAGTCTAATATCATTAAAATGGCATATTGATGCATTGAATGGCATATTGATGCATAAAATAGCATATATGGCATTAAAATGACATACCATTAAAATGGCATATGGTATACATTTTTATGTGTGTTTTCCCAATTTCACTTCTTTATTTAACTTCACTATCACCCTTCGTTCTATCCTTGTCATAGTCCACCTTCTATATAACAGGTCGAAATCAGAATTTTGCAGCACATCTCTAACAAGCCCCTGAAGTCAAAATACGTTTTTGTTTGAAGCATGAAACCTAAGGGCAGGCATACACCATCACACATTTAAATTTAATGTACTGCTCTTTCACAGTAATATACTGCCTGTTCACTTTTGGAACAAAAGGGCACGAGTCATATGAAGTCAGCAAAAATCAGGGGATGTCTAGCTTTTATGCAAGCTTGTCCTACAATTCCATATTTTGCAAGTGTCTCAGGAGCTGAACACCCAAAACATTATAGACGGTTCAAACGAACTCGTTAAGCAGATTTCGGTGTAAGGAACTGGAGGCCTTGGTGTCAAAAATCACATTTTAAGACCCTTGGACATGCTGCTTTTGAGGTACACACAATTGATGTTTTAGGAAAAACATTGTGAAGTACGTTCCGAGTTGTAGATTGGATATTGGTCTTCCTAATTCAGATGTTTTTATTTAAACCAATCCTTAATGTTTATGAAGTAAAAATGCAATTTGTTGCTTTTCTGATAAATTTTCTTTCTTGCAATACCTCATTTGTTCAGATTGGTTGGGCAAGACCTACAAAAGCGATCTATGCTACAGAAATAATAATAATGACTATACAAAAAAATGAGTTATTGACTGACAGTTAAATTGATGTAGAGTTTATAAATAATAATGACACATACATAATACAGAGAAATCTCATTAGCAGTTTTCAAGGGACCAAATATTTTGAACTTTGCATGCGGGAAAATGCATTACTGGAAATCATTTTATTTATGCTTTTTTATTTCTCACTATCGAAGGGAAGAAAAAAATCCCTTATATTTAAGTAGAACGCAAATACACACGGGATACAATAATTTACTATTTAATATACTAAATTAAAATAATTACAAATAAACAAAAAAGTTCTACCCCTCCAAAAAAAGTAGGGTTCTCCGTCTACTAAATTCACTTAACACATGATAACTTGACACACACACACAGCACAAAGATGGTGTGGAGGCATATAAAACTTATTTATCTGGTTCTAAAATTCAAGAACCCTGAAACTACATTGAAGATGATGATACTGCTACAACACAAAATACGATTCTTGTGAAACAAGATGGTGACAAAACTCTGACCCTGCTAAGTGGGGTTGTTAAACATGTGAACAATTAATTCACTGGAATTGGGAACAAGACTAAAAAAGTATGGACACACTGGGTAAGAAAACATGGTAACAAGATTCCACTAAATACATTATTTTTTCATCTTATTTGTTGGGAAGTAAGAGCTCTTATATAGTACGGTAAATTTGTAATTTTGTAATGTGTATTAGTAAAATGAATGTTGTTCTATACGCTACATATAAACTAATATGGCAAATAAAACTATTGTAGCTTTTGTTTTAGTCTTTATACACACTTTTCAATCATCTGTTTAGTTTTGAATTTAAATGCTAGTGTCTTACATTGGTTGGATTAGTGTTCCAGTAGGGGGGAGACACCAAAATTTTATGGATATTCAAATTTCCTTCAGCTTCGATACTGGATGCAAAAGAGATGTTGCTAACAATACATCATCGAAATTTATTTACATCTTTCACAAAATCATGAAACCAACAACAAATCGCTTCCTTCTTCATTTGTTCTAGAGAGCACCATGTTACTAACAGGGATTAAAACGTATGTTTTAGTTGTCAAAGAGTCTGAGCTGTCTTTATTGCAATTCACTAGGTCGATTTATTCTCAAGTAGCGGCGTCCTCTTGGAAAACGTGTCATGTAATGCTGCTGCATGAATGACATGCATTTCTCGCTGCGACGGAAATGCTTCTGGAACCGATTGATCAAGTGCAAGTTTTTCATTCATTCTTCTGACAAAATCTTTAGAGCTCTGTTTATGGGAATCGCAATGCATCTCGTGAATTCAAAAAGTCACATGAAAATGCAGCTAGAAACAAGGTAATTTTTGATCACTTTTCTGAAAGAGAATAATCTCTTAAGATATGTGGAACATGGACTCAGTTTTGGTATAGATGAAGGGAGTGTTTGTATGCGTGATTTCGAAAATGCTGGAGATGTGCTTCATCAGTAAATAATAGGAAGTCAAACATAAAACGATCAATGATTTATGTCATAACAATATGTAGGAAAGGTCATCAGCTCTAAAGGTATTTTCAAAACTTGTATGAAAAAACTCCAGTAGTCATGTTCTGATCTCTGCTGCTTTCAGGTCATGCGATGCCCAACCAATGAAGGTCATGCGATGCCCAACCAATGAAGATTGTTCCATTTAGAAATTATCTAATATTAGTTGATGTCCAGTGAAATTTAGAACATTTGTAACTAAAACTAGTTTTAAAAAATTAGGGTTAAATGCAGTACTAATTAAACTGCCCCATATCATACATAACTTTTCTACTTCAGAACAGCATACACATTATTTCTGATAACTTAATTCTCCAATTATCGTATTTGCACCACACTTCTTTATTCTTTGAAACTTTTGTTTCCATGTCACTAATTTCCTGACATTTGCTCTCCTATTTATGTCTGCAACAGCTTAACAGAGCTTGTGATATTGCACTTGCACAGTAGCGCAAACCACTTAGATGATAAGCAAGGATAACAAAAAAAAAAAAAACAAGAAGTTTCCTCTGCCTATGCATATAGTTGCAGTGGGCGAAGGAGCTACTTTTAGCAAAACAGACCTATCGTCTCGATCACTATGGCTCCGCAATGTTGTCATCACCATGAGCTGAAAACGTTAAATCTCCACATCCATGAAATGCAGGGAGCCTGTTCTCCCATCAATTAACGTTGTCATTTGGTTCTTTGTGCATATGTCATTAACTGGAAAAGTCACTTTTGTGTTTCAATTTCCTTTATGTATGACAAGAACAAGACATTTCTGTAATCAGATTCTTAAGAAGCGATTCAAGGAAACCTTCCTCCTAACATTTTAATAGTACTTACTGCCCTAATATATACTTTAGTTTAACACATATGACAAAATAAGAACTAAAATGAAAGACCCAAATGGATGATTCACACTTATTCCAAACCAAACCTCATGTGGAACCAAAGTAGTTTCGCAACGAGGCTTTAATGTAACCAACTTTTAAAATGCAGACAAATGTTACTTTCATTTTAGATATAGTTTAGAAGGAACCAAAGGAGAATTCTTTTTTCCTTGAGGAGAAAGACAGGAAAAGGAAGTCCCTTTTACTAAAATTTTCAGAAAAATGAAAATTTGAAGAAATTTAAGAGAAAATGCACAGAAACAAACTCCTGCCCTTAATCAGCCCACACAGAACATCACCAAATAGATCACAAAGTTGTAAAGACAGTAGTAAAAAATAAAACTCCTTCAAAAATTGCAAATCAGTGGAAAAAACAACAAACATGATTAGATTAACTACTAAGTACTGGAACTTAACACTGCACCTTGCATACCTCCATGAAGCCCCCTCTCTCCTTCACGTACAGGTACAGGCGAAAGAGATCGAGGGGGTTCTTGGAGATGGTGGGACATGCAGAAATAGGAGTACCACGTTCTTCCATGAACTGAAGCAGTTTATCCAACCACATACGTCGTTCATGACTATCATCCATTTCATATAGCTTGCACAAGCTGTCAGGTTTCTGCAAAGAACAAAACATATTACTCTGAGAAGAATCAGACAAGCAAGTAATAAAAATTAATACATTAGTGCTGTTTACAAAATCACTCTGGGGGCCAAAATATTTGTTACAATCTTTTGTAGTAAAAGTGGTTTCATCCATCATTTCAGCTTGTGTATCTTAATCTTCAAGTTGCAAAATTAATATAGAGTAAGCAATGAACAGTTCAGTAGATCTGGCACTGGCAGCTAGCAAGCTCATGAAACTGTGTTGGCAAACAAGTTCTTGCTATGCTGAAAGAGTTTCGAATCCAACATCTTGAACAGAAATCTAAATCATTGCTTGCGGTCTACAAGAGATTATGTTTTAACTTGAATCCAAAGCACTGAATGTGGTGACCCATGTTTGAAATCCAACCATGCCTTTGAACAAGCACACGGTGATGTACGCACTCCAACAGCAACACAGGTAGGATAGGTAATTTCATAAACTCCAGCTGGCTCAGCTCCTGCCATCATTAACGGAGAGAACCAACCCAAAATGCCGATCTTGAAGCAGGATCACCTCATGTAATCACATTGCAACATGTAGCCACAAATCATATAAATAATGGAATTAAGGAATTATTGAAAACTCTTTACCCATTGAGGTAGCACAACCATTAAAATGTACTAGCACCAAAATGGCTAATAACTGGAATCGAGATTTCCAAGTGGCTGCATTTATAATAGTTGTAGTCTGTGTTCATAGGGAAGGCTTCTAGGGACAAATGGAATGTGTGTGGCCTTTCTGAGAAAACTCTCCAGGAGGCCTATATATTCTTCGATGGGTGTAGATTCCACACATTGCTTCCGTATTGCAGTATTGGTTGTAAGGAGGTGATATTGTCCAACGCCCTCAAAGCTTTCATCAGGAATATTTATTTGCCCTCCTCACGAAGTAGTTAATGTAGCGTTTTCACTTCCGGTCAGCTGTCACCGTGATACCCATGTCCTCTGTAGCTTTTGTTGACGTTTTTGTGTGTGTTCTGAGTATTATTCATCCGAAAGTGCATTGCATTTTTGCTCACTCAGTGGAATTATCGTTTGCTCTATTCACATATTTCATCGAGATCTTCCTGCAGCTCTGCTGGGTTAACACTAAGGTTGTTAAAGATAATGTCATCTACGTACATCAGGGGTTTCGACTTAATGAGAAATGTTAGATCACTAGCATTAAGGATGAATAAGATCAGGCCAAGAACTGATTCCTGCAGGACTCCACTAGTGATTGTTCTTGGTTCACAAATGTCACACCCTATTTCACTCTACGTTCTCTTCCTTCCAAGGCGGCTTGTATGCAGCATAACAATTTCCCTCTTATGCCCATGTGCTCTAGTTTGTACAATTATGTTCCAGGAGTGATTCTGTTGAAGCCTTTAGAAAAGTCAAGGTAAAAGATGTCAGTGAGTATTCCACTGTTGAAGTTTAGTGCCCCCCTAAGCTGGGCTAGTAGTAGGTTTGTAGTATTACTTCTCCCTGGTATGAAACATGTTGATTACGCAGATACATCCTGTTTGAAGTGAGAAGCCCAGATTTCTGACTGCCACAAGTAGTTTAAAGGTTTTACGTCCAGTGTTTGTGGGTCTATAATTGTCAGAGAATAGCTTATCACCTTTTTTATATAATTTAGTTACTAAGGAGAATGACTCATTCAATAAAATATAGTTGTTCTGTTTTCTATTTACAGTTTTCATGCTTCCTCCCTTACACTCACACTTCCACTCTCTCTTATTCCCTTACATGCTCCTACTGCCACCCTCCCACTCTTGCTTGCTCCCTTACACACACACTTCCACTCTCACTCGGTCCCTCACGCACTCACTCCCTGTCATACTTTCACATCAATACAAATGTGCATTAAAAATCCAAACATGGAATGTTTAAACTCACAGGACTTGCAGGTGTCCTTGGCCAGCTAGGACTATTTACATCGTATTCCTCATGAACAGAATTCAAACTGGCCGCCCCAGGAGAAGGAACTGTGCTTTGAGGTGTAGGTGGATGGCTATGGTAGCCACCAACGACAGAACCATCTTTCCGTGACTTTGGAGTACAATTCTGATCCTCCCCTGACGCTGAAAAAAACAACATAATTTAAAGCAATGTAATTAAACACGGTTAAAAAGTACATACATAGTATAATACAGTAATATGTGTATATCTTGGGAAATATAATGTTATTGTACTAAAAAACAACAAGCTGTAAGTAAGCAAACAGAATGATTGAAATTACTAAATTTAATGGCAGAATGTTTATGAATAAATGCCAACAGGTGGAATATGTAAACTACAATTCAGAACGAGTGCAAATTGTTCTGATTTTCTGTAATTTTCTCTCTTCATCTGCACTTGTATCATGTGTGTATGTTTTGGGGTTGCATTTGTAGTTTTGATTTTATCTTAGCTAATCGTTTTAGAGGTCTTCCCCTCTTCTACAAATTCCCTGATTTTCCTGTTTTCCAGTTTTACAGAAAGTGGCCTGGGAAATATATTTTAGGTCACAACGAGGCACTAAGGCATTTCCATTCAACACATTTCAGATTGTCAAAGAAACATTCTTAATTCTGAGTATCAACTGCTGTACAATCGCCAAGAAATAATTTTTTTTAATATAAATATTTGTATCAGCTTGTAATTAAGACAATACTACTAAACCATATCTACTGCTTCTAAGAACAGTAAAAGCAAAGAACAATAACAAAAAACTAACCATCTAGGGTTAATTTCCTATTAAAACTAATTATGACGATCTCTTCTAGCCCCTTACCTTGTGATGCATTAGAAAGAGTTGACTGCTGAGATCCCTCATCCAATGGAGTGCCATCTGGACCAGTGGTCACAACAGATGTTACTGTTCCAGAAGTAGCTGGTGTCACATTTGTTGCTGTGGTACCTGCAACTGTTATTATAACGAATTGCAAAATGTATAAAATTACATCATGTGTATACACACACATACATACACTGTAATAAATTATATTATAAATTCAACTGAATTATATTACAGTATACAAATAAAACAAATTAATGAAAACTAGTGCCTTGCGAGGCTCTGATCAATATCTCATTAATGATATACATAATATTAAACAAAAACAACAGACATGAATAAGATAAATCCATTCTATTCATACTAAATCAAGATCCAAAATTTAATTTCAAGTAATAAAGGTTATTGATATTCATTCTGATCCTTTCTTCAATTTGTGATGCAGTTTCTATATCTTACCTGTAGTAGTTGTGGCTATCCCGTTATCATGAGGAGATTCAGATACTGAATTAATTTCTGGATGACTGCCACTAGGCACTTGTCCTGTTGGAGGAGGATGAGACAAATTGGAATTACTCGATGTAATTGGAGGAGGCATAGGTCCATCATGGTGACTATTTGGTACTGGAGAAGCAGCATTAGTAGAAACAGATGGACCCTGTGATCCCTGGAGAACTGCACTTGGTGAGGATACAGCCATGGGCCCCGAATTATTAGTTGAACTGGCGGTTCCTGAAGAGGGTGGACCCATTCCAGGGTTGCCAGGCCCCATTCCACTAGGACCAGGTGGCCCCATGTTGGGGGCAGGAGGGCCCATGCCTGGATGTAGGTGACCAGATGCTGGAGGTCCCATGGGTGAATTCATGCTGCCAGGACCATGATGATGTATGCCTCCAGCAGAACCCATGCCAGGGCCTAAACTTGGACTGGGCCCCACACCAACCCCAGAATTGGAGCTGACAGAGGGGTTGCCACCATATCCCACTTGCAGATTTCCAGCACTGGGGGGTATACTTGATCCTGAGCTTCCATATCCCATTTTGTGCTGAAAAACAAGGAATGGCTTAATAAAACCATACAAATGCTAAACAATTCTGGGTATGGCTCACAATGGACAAGTAAAAGAGGATTCAACATGAACTTTTTTGTCGTTATAACAGTATTTTGAAAGTAAGCAAGGGCAAACACAAAAAATCACGTTTTTAGTTGCAGGCAGAAATATTACACATTTCAGAATGCAGCAACAAATAGAAAAAAAGAAGTGTATTTTATCCCCTTTGAAATATGATGAGGAAGAGACAAATATTTTATTTTAGCGAGATTTTATATCAGGGCTTGCTGGGCAATAATTTAAATGCAATTATTTAATCTCAATGGATAAAAACAACAAAATATGCTGCTTTTATAAAAATAGCTTTTAAGCAATGATTGTCATATTAAATTGTACAGTGGATGAATGTCCGTATATTACAGACAATGAAACAATCCATATGTTAAAGGCAGATTATTACTGTAAAAGATATTAAACGTTTTGAACCTATTACAAGTTCCTCTGTCAACTGACGGAACAAATACTGGAGCAAGGTGGAAAACCCATAATCATTGTGTCATATTTAAGAAAAGCAGTCATTTTATTCTCTTTACCAATTTCCATAGAAAATATAAATGTTTGAAAATAATCCACTAAAAAGAAAAAAGAAATTAAACACATATATATTGTACACACTTGCATGTAATTAGAAAGTGAAAGATTACGTACTTGCAAATGCTGCTTGAGGTAATGAGGTGGAGTAAGAGAACGAGGCCCTGTGCTGGCATTCGTGCCCTGAGTTGATGCACTTGGCGGTTGAGGGCCACTACCAGGCCCTGGACCAGGCCCTGGACCTTTGGGGGGCATTTGATTCCCTGGAGTGCCCACTGCATTAGCAGGAGGACCCTGGCCAATGCCAGGACTGCCCCAGCCCTGTAACCAGACAATTTTTAGAAGGAAACTTAGATTGATAACATGCCAAGAAATCTCCATGATGGTCATGCTACCAAAATTTATTAGTTTTGATCACAGGTTCCCAACCTTTTATGGATCACTGCCCCCTGCAGGAGAAAAAAAAATCTCAACACCCAGTACAATTTAGTCGATAACAGTTTATGTTGCATATTATTGTTCCTAATTTATTTGTTTATTTACTTATTAAAAATCAAAGAGGCATTAACAACAACATTCACATGTACAACAATAAAATTTTATTTATTAAAAATTATTTATTAAAAATGAACACAAAATATATATACATAAAAAAAAGAGATAAATACAAAATTAAACTAGCTTCATATTTGCCTTTCTGCCTTCTCCCGCAAAATCACCTTGAACACTACAGCTGTTGCCCAAACAAAAAATTGCCAATGTGGTCTGCTCACATGACTATTTGTTAACTATATTTTATAAATATTTTTAAAATATTTCGCTTCTGATAGGGTAGGTAAGGCACAACTGCCTCTCTTGGCTGCCTAAATTCCTCCCCCCCCTCCTGTTGTGCCTCTGGATCTGATATCAACCCCATGGAAGGCTCCAGCTCCCACTGGAGGGCAGTAATGCTCCCATTGGATAGTGGATTCCTCTGGCAAAAAGGTTCCCTGCACGGTTTGTAAGAACCTTTTGTGAATCAATGAAATTTTAAACGCAATCCATGATAAACAAGGAGCTGATGGCCAAATATATCCCAACAACTGATTGGTGTAATCAAAACCAGGATCCTATTGATTACAAGAAAATATTAATATAGTCAATTGTCTTGCATGTCTTGAAAACATTTAATAATAAATAACAAATTTGCTCATCATTCGGAGTTCCCCATAAACAAAAATCAAACTTTTGTGAAATTGAAATCTGCGACAGATTTTAAATTTTTTTTTTATATTTATAAAAATTGTAACAGAACAAGAATAATCAATAGGAAGTCTAATAAGCCATTTTTAAAAAAAATTGGTTTGTTATGATTATGTTGTGTGCAGTACATTAAAAAAAAGTCAATGAAGCAAACTGTTCTTTAAAAAAGGGGTCTATGCAAAAAAGAGAGCTGGGAATCTCTGCTCTAATGCCACTGAAGAAACATTCACCCTCACTGATCGCTTTCTCGGCCTAAATACCACCAACAAACGATGAATTATGAATTTGTGAGGATTTAACTGAATTAATGCATACAATAATGACAAGCATTAAAGACACGGAACCCGTGTACATAAGAAACCATGTATGATGATTTACATACCCACATACAAGAGTAAGCAACAGATCTGTGGTAATAAGGCAAAACCCACTCACAGTCACCCACTTACAATTCCCAAAGTCAATTTTTGCTGTATGATTTTTGATTTTTTTTTTTTTTTATCCAGTGAAATTTTGCAATATTCTGCCACAAAGGAAGAGTGTGTTGCAACTTGGAGTATGGGGCACTTGCCTTCATAATGTAATATGGCAAGGCTTTTTGTACCTTTCTCGGTAGTGTCACTATTATCCGAATAAAAGAAGAATGTGGTTGACAGTTCCCGGTAACATGGTGACGTCAGCTCCGTAACCTAGGCAACAGCGAATCAGAAGTATCCCCATTTGACCTATGTTGTCACGTTTGAACTGCGAAATGAATCGCGTATCCGGAGTGCTGCAGTTTATTGGCTGAGCGTCGACGTTTGGGAGTAATTGGCGAAGGATGAGAAAATGTAAGTTCCTTATTTATTTTCTTTCTTTTATGTGTTACGATTTTTCCCGATTTCTCTCAGCTGTTCGTCTTATTGTTCATAGCACGTGGTAGAGCGCGCAGTACGCGGCAACGCCGCCCCCATCCACACCGAACTGTCAACCACATTCTTCTTTTATTCGGAGTATAGATGTCACTTTATCTGCAACACTGCTTAATAAGATTGCGATCATGCGACATCGATCGAAGCATGGAAGAACGGTGGAGAAAGACGCAAAAAGTAGTGCCATATTCCATCGTGAAGACAAGCCCAGGTTACGAAAACCTAAGTCTGAGGTACTGAAACGGAAATTAGTAAAGGAGGGTAGGGGGACAAGACATTAAAATCCAGACTGACCAGAACTAAGAAACAAATCTTTAAAATATCTCTAGCAGGAATCACGAAGACATATAGAGCATACTGGTCATCCACACCTAAAATGAAACCGGATTCATTTGAGTGAAAGATTCTATGGAAAATGGGCAGGTCTGTGAAAGAAAATGGTATTCAGAGGATCTGATCTCTGATTGTAAGAGTAGCACACTCAATATTAGAATACCATTATTATTTAAATTCAGATGTATGTGTGTACAATAAAATTCAACAATTAAGATTAGTGGCTTGTATAATGAAAAAAGAATTCCACACTCACGAGGTTAAAAGAATAGATCACAAATGGCAATGATTATTCATTTATACATTATAGCATGTAGAATTTGTTTCTTATAAACAATGGAATCACATTGCACTATACTATGAAATTTACAGCTGGATACCTCAAACGAATACCTGAAAATTGTTTTTAGTGCTTTAAAATTGAATGTGTATATAACATTCATTCACCTCATTTGGAACATTAATGTATGTCCAAAACTAATACTACCAGGTCAACCAATTAAACAGTTAACGTACATTCCCACTAAAATAATGAAAAAGGCAAATTAAAGTATTATTAAAAAGCAAGAGATTGAATAAACAGTAAGTACCTGGTAACCACCAAATTGTGAATGAGGCACATGATTTGGCATGGGACGATTAGGGTATTGGCCTGTACTCAAACTATTACCCTGAGGATTCTGCTGACCATATCCATGGGCTGGCCCATACTGCATGTTGCCTAATTGCCCTTGTGGACGTGCACCGTAGTTACCTGAAACATGCAATCAGTTTATTGTATCAGCATTTTCAAGTAGCATTAATAACAACAAAGTATGATGTTACATTTGTGTCTGGAACAGAACATACAAATGTTGAACTGAAAGTAAATAAGTTTTCAATTAAGTAGGGTTTATTGAAGTAAGGTGTACTTTTAAATTCTGATTACAATACACATGATGAACAAAATATATTTTGCTTTCTTTTTGTAAAACGCTTTAAAGTTCATTAGTCAAAAAGAATGCCTTGCTATGGAGCGATTTTCCTAAGGTTGAGCCAAAGTGACAGTCAGTGCTGGCAACATAACTGAAGGTTCTGTGGTCGTCGTGCCCTCGAGACCAATGGACTCTCTTCCTGCATTTGTTCGTTTGCAGTTGGCTAACTTGTCAATGGCTTCGACTCTTCATTTTGTGATGTCCTCGTCCG
Source organism: Teleogryllus occipitalis (assembly GCA_011170035.1). Taxonomy (NCBI): domain Eukaryota; kingdom Metazoa; phylum Arthropoda; class Insecta; order Orthoptera; family Gryllidae; genus Teleogryllus; species Teleogryllus occipitalis. The sequence goes on along the minus strand of BLKR01003715.1, from coordinate 36,547 downwards.
ATAAAAATGTAGTGCGCCACGAGAAATAATTAAAATTAGGAAGTGCAGTGTTATGTGCTCTTCCGTAAAAATTCTTTTTTTCTATTAACATTACATTGAATTTACTTTTTGTGTGATAAATATTATGTTTATTTTAAAACCGAGACTTGAATGAGAGATGCGTACCGATGCACGTGGTCCGGGCCTTGGTGCTGTTATGTGGCGAGCTCTGATTGAGAGCTTTCTATTTACATTCGTGGCAGTTTTCTTTTACTGGTTGTGAGAGCATATTAAGAAATTTTCCACATACGTAATTAAATTTAAATATTTCCCGAACTCGCGTACGTGCATATATTTAAGCGAAACTCTTAGACTTCTGCACAGGGATGTTTTAACAGGAGCTATTAGCACTTTACGAAGGGGTGTGGCTGATCAGCTGTCGCGGCGGAGGGATACTTCTCTGAAAAACAAGTGATATTCACTTGTTTTCGCGAACTGTCACTTTGGCTCATCCTTAGGAAAATCGTTCTATACCTTGTGAATACTGTTGACTTGGGGGGGTGTAGGGTCCCATTTGCTGTCCTGTAGGAGGTACAATTCCAGGAGGATGAGACCCAAGCTTGTAAGCACCATGCATATGTGGTGGCCCCAACGGTTGTTGATAACCACCTGGAGTGGCCATGGGAGAATGACTCATGCGTGCAGGTCCACTTCCATCAGATTGGCCACTGGAAGGGCGTGGAGGCATTGGAATATTCTGTTGGCCTAAAACAACCAGAAAAACATCATTTTAAGTAAATTTAATACCTAAACTTTGGTTTTGTAGGTGACTTCAGTGGTTTAAAGGTATCAGAATATTATACCCAAAGTTATCAGAAAATTAGTTATCAGAATATTATACCCAAATTGATGGGATCAAAAACATGGATTTTAGAACATGACAAAATCCTCTGTATGGCTTTCTTTGTTGGAAAGAGGGGAGCAGGAGAGGGGAGGGAAGGGAAGGGGATGGGAGGGAAGGGGATGGGAGAAAAGTGGGCGGTCCCATGTTGAACATTTACTGCATCTAAAAGATCATGCTTAAAAGAAGCCACCGAGCTAAATTCTAATAGCTGTTTTTCTGAATTCTAATCACCTGAGTGATTCCTTCATTCATTGCTAAATAGCGAAAAGAACACTGCTGAATTTGCATGGTCAGGCAGAAGAGCAGGCCCGAAAGTCTGAGCCTCGCCAAATAATAGATTAAACTTTCTTGTAAATAATGCCTTAGTCTCACCATTGTATGTTTCAGAAACTCAATCAAAGTCAAAATGCCACTCCCAATTAAACCAAGAAGCTTTACCTAATTTATTTTTGTACAAAAAATGAATTCACTATAGAAGAACATAAGAATTTCTATTATCTTATTGCCTCAAGGATTAAAACAGCTACCACAATTCAAATAACCTAAATTACATATTATTGTGACTTTGCTGGACACCATATATTATTTGATGTGAATAAAAAAAAAGACACTTAGAATTATAAGAGTCCAAAGCACAAAGAAGAAGAAGAACACTTGACAAGTTTTGAAATCTTTCATGAGCTGGAGTTTCACAATTGCTATTTCTTAGTATCAGCAAGTAATGAGACCAGCACCATTCTCTGCCTTCATGCTCAAAAGATCCTAGAACTTTTTGATTAATGAGCTGATGTAATTTTGCTAATTGAGAATGATTTCTGGTTCATTATCTCCCCCCATCTTGAAAATTTCCGTTTGCCATTTTGCCAGGTATTAATCATTTTATATTAACAATCTCAGTTTTCTTGCTCCTTAATTTCTCTTTGCTTTGAACCTATTGCCTTTTTGTTGGTAACAAAAAAAGAATAAGAAAAAGAGTAAACAGCCTCTTTAAGTATAGATCTAGAATTCTCACTCAATTTCTGCAATAAATGAAGACTAAAAAATTTTCCATTTTGGCAAAAAATTCAATCTCAAAACTTTTTACTTTCAGAAAAACTTACCAACAGCGGGTGACATGGAGCGAGAGCCCGTTGAGCCAGTGGGCGAGGGCGTTGGCCTCATACCCTGAGAATTTGGTGTGCCAGGCGCACCAGGACCACTGGTACTGTCATTGCTGTTCTGACCTGTCAGATCCTAGAAATCAAAAAATTTGAACAAAAATATGAATATTTAACAGATAGAAGTAAAATTGTATAACTTTACTACTTGTAATAAAATTTGCAATCAAAAACATTACTTCATATACACCTACTTTTTTTCCTCTCCTAAACAATGATATTTAATTTGATTTTTTTGGTAATAATAATAATAATAATAATAATAATAATAATAATAATAATAATAATAATAATAATAAAATTTTAAAAAGGAGAGCTCAACAAAACGTGTGCATAGTGAAGTTACATTTATGCCCAGAAAAAAAATAAATAGGACCATCTCAGCATTTACTCAATCAGGGAAACTGGACAAAAACTTGATTGAGATTGGGGGTCATTGACCCAGAAGCTGAAGTACACTACTTGTTACAGGCATGTTAAGTCTTTTTTAAAAAATTATACAATACAAATGTAAACTAATTCATTATATATCATTGTTTTATTAAAATAAACATCCTTTTCTTTTTGATGATCAATAGTCGCTAAATGTATAGAAACAGTTACTGAAACTACTACTAGAAAGATTTTACTTTAAACTTAAATATGTGTACAGACTTTAATTGTTTAATGTTATCTGGCAATGTGCTATAAAGTAATGTACGTGTATTGTATGTAAATTTCTTTTAATGAATAGTTGATCCTGACACTTGATGAATGTGATTTCTACAATGTGTGTTGTAATTATAAATATCAGTATTGCATGAAAATATGTTCCCACCGTTGAGTCAGTCAATTTTGGAAAATATTACAGATCCGTAAATAATTAGGCAAGGCAATCGTAAGATTCCAAGCTCAATGAAAGGAGGCAGAGCTCATATGGATGGCATTATTTGAATAATTTTCTTTTGCAATCTAAAGGTCTGGGTACTACAGGTTGAACTTCTCCAGAATATTATGCCATATCTCAGGCAGGAATGCACATTTGCAAAATTCACGCAATGAGCTGCCTGAAGCCTGACAAAATTTGAAAGAATTCTGAATGTGTAACAAAATGGACTTAATTTAGTATTTAATTCTGATATATGTACATTTCATTCTAAAAGTACACTTTTACAAATTCTCCTTCTACTGCTTATCAACAAATTGCACTGAAAGCTCTGGAGAGCTTTACGAGTGTAGTTTCACGATTTATTTCTTAATATTGAGTTAATGAGGCTACCATGAAAATATGACTACGCCAAGAAAAACCTAGTTCTCATTGATGAATGAGCTGTTGTAAAATTATGATCCAACCTGATGGGCAACTTCTTCTCTACGTGCCAAAGAGATTCAATAAAAACTCACAGTGACCAAAAGGTGGTGACACTTTAACACTGCACAGTTCAAATGTCAAATATTAGAATCTTGAGATCTACTCAGGGTTCAACATGAAGCCTTTTATTCTTTTGATGGTGATAATAGAATTCTTGAGGATGAAATGATTTTTAAAATACTTGGGAGTTAGTTTTGATTGTATATGCGGTCTTGCACTGTATAATACATTGTTTTGGATTTTAATTCCATTTGCATTGTTTGCATGCTCACATAAGTTTCGCACATATTGACATTTGTTTAAAAAATCGTCATCGAGCGCGTTACGCCACCTGTGTGAAAACGAACCATTTCTAAGGATTCCTGATTTGCCACATAGCCATCCTCGCGTCAGTTTTTATCCGCGCGTGTTTTCTTGAGCCCTCATTTCGCTAAACGCGATAGGTGTATGTGTGATTATTTTGTCGAGGGGACTATTATATCAAGTCTGTGGCTAGTTTTTCGGAACAAAATAGTTTCTATTATACGGAGGCGAGAATTTCTGGTTATTCGATTTTGTCAACAACACTCCTTACTATCATTTATTTTGAATTTAATTGATGTTAGCACAGGAGTGAGGGGTAGATATCGCATTGCAACGTGAGACTCGCAGAATATCTAATAATTAATACTTCTCTAGAATGGAGAAACTTTTCACGAATGAAAATTTTTCAATAAAATATATTAACATTTTCAACTAGTTATTAAAGAAAAAAAGTACGTACAAATAAGTGTCATGCCAGTTTAATGTTTAAAATGGAGGAAGAAATAATTACGAACGACTTTGTTACTTTAAGGTTTCCGTCACAAAAGTATACGCTATTTCTCTAATTCACTTCCAAAACTATTTCGGCCCCCCTTACACAAAAAATGATATGTTAAGTCTTCCGAACGGCATTGAGATTCGGTGTGAACTCCATTCTGTGTAGTTAATGCAACAATCTCAAACAATATACTAATTTCTAAAGTACACTGCTTACGCTAAGGTAGCCATTTAACATTTATAATAATTTATTTTCGATTTACGTAACTTTTAAAAGATTTTCTAGCAGTTCCAATACAAAATTTGCGGAAGCCCAGGTCATCGAATTTCCTGTTATGTTTGTATTCCACGAGGAGGCGGTCACAAGTACTTCACTAGCCAATCCCCTCCAAGCGCGCGCTTTTCCGAAGTCCTGATTGGACATAGCTCGGCGATCCTTGTCATCACAAAGTTTGAGGGCGTAAAGCAATTGCAATAGTTTATTCACTACTGCTTAAAAGGGGAGTAATTAACGAAAATAAGGAAGATCAAGAAAAAAGTTTGATGTTGCAATACATTAAACTAAGAAAATATTTTAGAATGTTCTTAGATTATTTTCCCACCTAATAACGAAACCATATTGTTTTTCCTTCACAATTGTACAATGATTGCCCAGTATCCACTAGGAAGCAGTGAAATAGTCTCGTTTTCTGATCAACTAAACGGAATAATCTGAATCGATTGGCTCACTCAGGCTCTCGCGTCGCACACAAACACTTCGGCTCAGAGAGGATATTTACGATAAAAATCATCGCAGAAAAGGGCTGTTATTTCATTCAACATGAAACAAAAAGACTTTCTAACATTTATTTGTTCATATATGCCAAAACCAGCACCCCCATCAGGGAAAGTTGGACTGCTCCCGCATGAAAACGGGTGCAGCGTATTCTAGGCTAAGCTCGTTCGAAGCTGGGGCTCGGGAGTACGCGGCATCCCGCGCACCGCGAGCGACAATAAAGCGTGCGCCACTGCGGCGCAGATGCGAATATGAACGTTCCGCGAAAGGCGCAATCGACCTGAATACGTCGGCATGGCACAAAACAGGCGCAAGGTATCAACATTAAATGTTATAAACAAAACATTACACAAAAATAATGCCACTGATTGTAAATAAATCTCATTAAAACTTTTGTTCACAACACGAAAGTTTTGGTTCCGGGAGAATCATTTAAAAACGAACAGAATGTCACTGGGACCTAGTAATCCAATGATTACATTTTCTGCATAAATAAAACACTTCAATTGTCAAATAACGGCACTTAATACGAGAACAAAACAACCCACACAAATTTATTGAGGCAACCTACATTCGTTTGTAATACATTAAAAGAGAATAATGTAAATTTTAAAAATAAATACGAGTGTATATACTTTGAGCATTCTCGGTGTATTCCAAACAATGCCATGAAATTCCCTTTCAAATATTGTAATCATATCCAGGAATAATGGGTTTTCAATTTAAAAAACAAACAAACACATATCGACGCCAAATAACGCGACATTTTTACGAAAACGCTCGATGAAAGCTTTATTTCTCAATAAAAACTACTAAAACATTAAAAACCGAACAGAAAAATTAAAATGTGCTTAACGAAATTCGGGGAGGGGACCTAACTTCTTTTGCGCTTATGGTACTAATTAAACTGGTATTCAGAACCCATAACTTTTATTTACAACGCGACCATTCAATCTCAGTTTTTCTAGCTTTCATCTAAAATTCCAGTAAAGTGACCTTCCTCATATGTTCTGTTCGCCCTGTTAAAGTATTTTAATTAAATAATTACACATATTCATTGAAATTAGACCTAAGGCAGCTTCATCTGCCACTGTGGGGTTATTCTAAGAGAAACTGGAAGACCTTCCAAAATGCACCAGTACAAAAAAGTTACAATAGACTAATTCATGAAAAAGTTCAATAGGTAATGCGAATAACATGGCATAAATTTCATTAAGATGTAATACAATAATAAAACAAACCAACTTTATTGGCCCTCGTGGGCAGTAGCCGAGGGCGCCCAGAAAAACTCGTGGGGCAGTTGATCCTCTGAGGCTCCTCATTTCAAACAAAACATTCCTGCATCCCCAAATTCATAAACACAATTCACAACTTCATGCATCAGAAATAATATATAGCGTTAAATTTGAATTAGAGATAAATATATTTTTCATTTCTTTTGAATGAAAGAAAATTCGGGGCTACAACTCAGACGGGGCCTGAGGCAAGTTGCCCCCCCCCCTTCTGGACGCCAGTGGTAGTCCCACTTACAAGAGCGAGCAGGGATGAATGACACTCATAACGGGAGATGCGAAAATATTATTTCATAAATCTTTACTAATATGAAACTATTAACAAATTTCCCATGCGTCGATTTCGCACGCTTAACAATAAATATTAAGTAATTCGTAGTCAACTATTTCTGAAGTAGGCGGAATTAAATTTTCGTTTCCCATGGTTATCTTAATGACAATTAAAAGACATCTTAAATCCCTTTTAGTTTAATTAACGAAACGCCTTTTGGAGAACAGAACGTTACGTTTCAACCCATTACTTTTTTAGGGAAACGAAAGCTTGTAAAGTACCTGAAAGATGTCACGACTTTATTACCACATAATCAGCCACGATCGTGGTCATTACGCATCTCAATTGCGTCTATAGCAGAGGTTATAAACATTTTCGAAGATTGTACCCCTCAGTCTGCATGAAGTTTAATGTAATGGTGAATGATAACTATAAAAAAAGTTCTAGGTAAAGGTACTCCTGTGCAATTGACCACAGGCCGATCTTGCTAGAAAGGGGAGGTGAAGGTAGGGCTCCACATATTCGCCGGCGGAGGCACAAGGATATAAAACTTATTTCGCTCAATTGCGGTTTTACAAATTATCTGGCGAAACCCAGACACTTATTACATTGCAAATATTAAAAATTTACATAGAAAATTATTTCAAGAACGTCGTTCAATGCATCAATTTTAATTTCATTGTGTTGTACTGAAGTTACCAAACACTTACTAGCCTGCTGGGTACGTGTGATAGTTTTTAAAGTTCCTGGTCTCAAGAACTTTCGACATTTATTCAAGCAAATCAAAATATATAATGTAAACTAAAAATATCCATTTTTTGCTGCGCAATACTGAGATCATTTTAAAACTAAAACCTAGTTTAATTCATCGGGACAAAAAGAGACGATTTTCCAAGGTATTTCTTTTAATGATTCCATTCCAGTAAATGTAACACAGAGAACGTCCATAATTATGTGATCTGGCTGCAGGATATGAAAATTATGACTGGCACGATTATATAACATTAATTAAAAATTGAACTTTTGCAATTTTCAAAAACTGCGATTCTAACAAAATCGAGACCTGCGTCTTTCTTTTAAATGTTCTCTACGCTATCCGAGGGCGTTTAATCAAAACGTGTAGCCACTTTTGAAAAAATAATTGAAGATTCATGTAAAGTATCCCCAAAATAAAAGAAATAAAGCAAAAAACCCAGGGTCTTGAAACACTTAAATCGATCGGGAAATAATTTTAGAGAAAATCGGCAGACCAATTTAGACGCTAGCGTTGAGGATGGACGGTCAGACGTTTTGCCGTTAATACATTTTTCGGCCCCACAAAACATGGATTTTGTCAACGCAACGTGACGGGTATTTATGTACGAACAAGATTTATCCAATTTTTTGTTACCAGGCCCCGGGCATGGAAGTTTGTCAAAAATTTGCACTTTCCGTGAAAATTACACTACTTTCTCTTGCGAGCAAAGAACAAGTAAAAAAAGGATTTCGACTCAATTATAAAAATATCTTTTAAATTATTATATACAAAAATTAAAATTTTTGTAATTCGGCAGTCTGATCGCCCAGGTCGTGGTGAGCAGGTTACTCACAAGATCCTACCTTCCTCTCTCAATTAAAAGGTCCATGAAGATCTTTAGAAAATAGCAGTAGAGAGAAAGCTGCAATTAAATTGCAGATGACATCAAATAGTCTGTCGTTGAATTTTGCGTAGAACAGTTTTACACGTCTGTTCAACTCGCACCACCAGTATAACATAGAAGAACTAATCCCCCTAAAAAGAAGTCCGAAATGATATACTTATTTTGTAGCTTACAGTGCCACGTAACAACGTAAAAGAGTTAGGTAACAAAAGCGGCTGCTCGACTTTGATAGCATACTTGACAAAATTTTACATAGTTCGTTTCAAAACTGTTCATTGCGCCTCCGGGGAGTAGTTCACTAACCACCACAGCCAAAATTCTGGAGCTTAGTTCCGTTGGATTAATAAATGGATCAAACCTTGTTTCCTCAGAGGAATAATATACACTAGCTAAACTTGTGCGAACATTCCGTATATCATTGTTTAAAAGTGAAAAATTCAGAACTGGATTCCAACTTCGAATGGTCAGGCCTTGAAAACCGCGCGTCATATTCTTTTTTCGATATTTATTTAGTCAAAAACAGTAAAAAACTGTACGTGACGTATGGGGGAGAAACTTTTCATAATATTATTGGATTGGTTAATTTTATTTTAAACAATTCTAAAGACTGAATGTACCTGTAACCGGTTCTCGGTCAATGACCCCCATCTCGTCTGTTGCCAGTTTTCCTTAAATCTTTGAGTAATGTTAAGATGCAGGGATGGATTAATAGGATAACAGAACGTGCTTACGGGGCTCCCTCTGAGCAGAAGTCTACCATAATTTAAAGAAATGTTATGCATATTAATTTAGTTCATAATAGTTTTGCAAAGGTTTTCTATTATATTGATACACATGTTTAATAATATTAGGGAGATCCAGAGTTAGGTCCTTAAGATACTTAAGGATAACTTCGTTATCCTTAAGATACTAACCGGATCCAGTAGATAGACCCCTTTTTGCTACTTAACATTAAATGTAAATTTTCTCCTCAAAAGTTACACACAGTTTCACTGTTTTACTAAACAAAGGACGTTGGTTAAGATAATACAGGTACAAGTTTCTCTACGGATTCGTCGATTAAATCGCACAGGTTGTCAACTACCGAAATAATTTTGATTTCGAGATTCTGCAAGTTTCTGAACACCCAAACACCGGTGTTGTGTTTCCCCAAAATAGTTTAACTTCTAAAATGTGACTGAAAATGCATCATTTTGCAGATTTCGACCATGTAGCCTAGAAACCCCTCCCATCCTAAAAGCCCTGAGAAGTTTCTGAGCTATGCACGTTGGTAATACGATGATAACATTTGCGCCTGTTAATTTATACACGCAAATCTACACAATTTTAATTAATCGATTGTGCACCCTGGGGAAAAATTTACTCTCCAACAACACATTTACTGGAACGTGAGGTACAAAAGTAATCTTTTCTTAGTTTATTAGATATAAATGGGATGTGTTCACAGAAGAATCTTCCCCTCGGTTTCCTCTTCTCACTTTCAATGCATACTTGCGCGGTGGAAATATCCCAGTGGAAGGCGGTGCGCGATATTGAAGCGGCGATGACAGGGCAAAAGGCACGATAAAGTAACCGCAACACTTCAGTACTCAAAGTTATAAATGAGAATACTTATTTTTATTTGCCTACTTTTAATTTTTCAATTATTTTACTTTCTCGTAAATAGTTTACCCGGTGAAAAATAGCAAGCGATACGTAATTCTGAGGGAGGGAAAAATGTCATTTTAACGGAAATACATTTTTGGGGTCCCTGAAAAAGATTTTCTTCCTCGCTCATTAGTCTAAACAGTCTGATCGTCTAAACACTAGTGCCTAAACCTTTCACAGGATTTTCACCTAAATAGATATTGCCCGATTGGCTGTCTATCGCGGCCCCATGAATTACAAATTTATCATTTAATTTAAGGGACTTAATAGAAGCCCCAGGATATCACAGCAGTCTCAAAAACTGCTAATTCCCCCCCCCCCCCCAGAGAGCTAAGCACAATTATAAATACAGTTTAGGTGCAAATTTCATCAAAACGATGAATTTTCGAAAACTGGAGTCTTTTCCGACTCTACTAGTACTGCTACTAATTTAAGATGCTTTATATGGCGCCTGCGGCGAGTATTTCTCATATTACATGAATAACGAGTAAAAATCGTGAATCGATAAATTCAATTATCGTGATTTTAATGAATTAAGTCATAGCGATTCATGCGAAAATGCAGGAAAGGGAGTACATAAATTCACAGCGTTTCACGATATACTAGTAGGTTCATTCAAACCATAACAAAACGTGTGTTTTTGTAGATCTTCCCGAATATCCTAAAGGGAACCTCCTAAGAATTGTGTCAATCGATGTCTTGTCGAGAGGAATTGAATGAGCTATTGATCACCTCTATAGGTGTCGTAAGTTGTCCAAAATGAGTTTTCGTTGCTTAAAAAAACAAAAACTCGTTTTTACAGAAATTCCTTAGAAGCTTCGAGACGGACAACAACGATCAGTTCCCCGCCAAGAAACCGATAAGCGTCGATTGACAATTCAATTGTTTCGATTGATGGCCCAGAAGTGGCCTAATTTTGACGGACACCTGTTCCTATTACTATATCAGGCTCGATTTTCTGAATAGCTGTTCTAAGTAGTCCTTCAATGTGAACAATTTTTTCACAATTTGGGTAGTTTTCGGGACGATACGCAACAGGAGCCGGCAACATTTCTCTTTCGATGTTTAGTAAAGATAGAGCGTAATATAAAGGTCTTTAATTACAGAAATGCCTTTTCCAGTACAAATGCATAGAAACTAGTACTCGTCTTCACCGATTATTGAAAAGTGTTACTTTGCGGTTCACGAGCGGCAGAGCCTTTTCACGTAAGCGTACCGCAAAGAAGTCGCAACAAAAGCCTAAGGGAACTGCTAGGTAAACAAAGACACTGGTAGCCTCACGAATCAACACGGCAGTAGACTCGCATTTTGAGAATGATCCCAAAAGAATACACTTTTAAGTTTCCATGAATTCGAAATAAAAAGAATCGGAGCGTTCATTTCAAGAAGCTGGAGACAGGTTCTATCGTACCGTCCGTCTATCGTACCGTTCGTACGATAAAACCCACAGTCTGTGCAAGTTACGCAAAAAAGAAATATCATAAAAAACGTTTATTAAAAAATTAAGGAATGTGCTAGATTTTGAGTATCCCGAGCCGCTTTTGCATTTCAAGGAATGGCTGAAGGTATTCGTAAACAATCTGCAAGCAAGAGGTCAGCCAAAGCGGAAAGTGTGCGGGCCGCGACGATATGCAGCGAGGACGAAATGCGAGAATAAGCTGGCATATAGTGCGATTATAGAGTTTTTGCATCTAGAGGTCACTGACATGAGGTTTTCAAAACTCATATGCTAGCCAGGGGCACAGAATCTCCTACTTCATGACTGAATAAAAAGTTATATGGAACTATGAATCAACTTTTTTAACCGGCCTCAGTGATGCTCTAGCTTGGAGCAGTGTTTAAATACAAGGGGAAATGAGGCTGTGGATTTGAGTCCTGTGTAAAGTTTGGATGTTTTCACAATCTAGTGTGGTTGGTCTCTCTGGCCATTACATATTGTATTTGCACCATTATCCTGGCCATCATTGATCTTATCATTCGCCTTTCATGAGCACCCTAAAGCTATTTAATGGAATGCAATGACAGACCACTACTGCTCTCAGCCCTGATAGGAAGAGAATAAATGCCACAGTCTCTAGAAAGCTCTGAAGCAAAATCAAATTTCCGTATTTCATAGGAACGCTTACTCTAAGCACCGAATTGCTGTTTTTAACAAACTTATACTCTTACTTGATAGACCATTTTCCAAAAATGAGGAAATACTAATAAAATATCTGTTTGACAAATCTACTCTTAAGATAAACCATTTTCATATTTTTTAAATATTACTTGATACAAGACAACAGAAATGTATTTCCACATTTCTACAAACTCACTTAAGACAATTCACACGCAAAACACACGAACACAAATTGACTCTTAACCAAGTGGGCTTTTCAATAATTTTTAAGATTATCAATAATATAGGTGTAAGATCCATGAATTGAAAGAAATTGAAGAAGGTCCACAAATCATGTTAATAACTTTTTACCACCTTGTTCACTTTGAAATTTTCTAATACATAAAAGAAAATTTTGAAGAAGTGAAAACTTCAGACCAGTTAAGTGCCACATATGTAACTTTCTTATTGCTTTTAGGGAACAAAGCAAACAGGAAGCACTATAATCAACACAACACACCAGCTCACATTCAATCAAAGACAACTTAATACAATTAACATTTGATAATACTTCAATTCTGATACAGGTTTAGAACAAATAACCTCTAGAACGCCTTAATATTGTACAAGGTTGATTTCAGTGACAAAAACAAACAAAGAATGAAATAAACGAAGCTGAATTTATGAATTTGACTGAACGAGCATGTAACATTATGTCCAAGGCATGAAGAATCCAGCAAAATTAACAGTGCTTCTACAATCAGAAAATTTTATACTTCAAAAGATATTTCTTTCCCAAAATTGTTCATCTTATTTAAAACAATATTTTGTGATTCATGAAATACTTATCTCTCGCAGAAACCTTAAATAAACTATATAATAAAATTTGCTTCAAACAATAGAGAAATGAATGTTTAAAATATTACAATGGTAAAGGAACAAAAAAAATTATGTAATAATACAAACATCAGAAAATCATTTCTTAATACCTTAATTATGTCATTTCACATGTTTTCAACAATATTGTTATACACATCCAGGTATGATTAACAATATAACCCAAGTTAGGTATACACAATCAACAATTTTTGAAACGAGAATTTGAGAAACATCCTTTTAAAAGATAAACAATCAGTAGAAGACTAATCAAAGAATGAATATGTATAAAATAATATCCGCCATACCAAATATTCTCAAAATAAACTGTTTTAATCTTGCTACTAAGCAAAGATAGCAAGTGAATTTTGAAAAAAATGACTAAAAACTAGGCTATTATCACTTTAATCATCTCTACAATAGTTGCTCAATTTCATGTCAAAGTCTAAGATATCAGGTAAGGCAATTTCTTAATTTGCCAGTTTTCCTCAGTTCAGTGTGAGGTTAAAAGTTTTGAAGAGAAAGTGAAGTATAGCTACTTAAGCTACTAGCTACTTAATGCACTTTTTATATTTCTGTTAGCTGTGTGAAGAGTTTTATGTCCCAATAATAGTTTGGGGAAAATCAAGTTTTAAAAATTTACTATTGTAAATATTGTTTTACCTCTGCAAAAGGTAAATCTATATCAGTGAAATGTTGACAATATAGTATAGGTATCCAAACAAAAGCCTTTCAGTTCACTTTATTTCTTGCCTTGCCTATCTGGACATAGCCCTGTTAATAACATAACACATATATGGCTTTTCTCACATAATTATTAATTTGTGAATTTTTAGTTAAGTGTCAATTGGCCTGGGACTTAGCTCTTTATAACCACAAGTAGAATTACCTTTCCCCCCTTTTACTTATACCTACAACAAAATATCATTTTTGCCATTTTTGTATATAACCCTTTATGCAGCAAACAGATATACAATGACAATTCCAACATGTCAACTTAGCAATGTTTTGAGCAAATTTTGAAGTGCTATGAATATTTATTTTATAAACGAAAAGAGAGTTCTGGCCTAATTGTTCCAAAGCTTCCTGACAATCACAAATAAGAACATGCAAGCTCTTTCCTTTTCACCTATCACTGGCTTGCTCCAGGACAGCAAATTTTCAAGTGAAAGTTGGCAGCTTTGACATACACACACACAAGTGTTTTAAATGAAGTTACATTAAGCTTTATTAACTATTAGTGAAATTTGCTATTAGCGATACATTATTTTTACACAAGGGAATAATTGGTTAAGCAAAATTACTTCTATCCAAAATTGTTACTAGTGATATCTTACGCCTTTGCTCACAAGTATTTAAGAATTGACAAAAATAAGATAAAAGAATTCTTTGCTGGAGGAAATACATAAAATTAAATACGGAATTGAGATGCGCAGAATGCAAGGAAGCAATGCATCTGAACTTGAAAAATTAAGATTACATAGTATGATATAATGACTATGAGTAATATATAATGACTAACTGCTAAAAATATCAAATGTTATTAACACACAAAAATATGTTGCATCATGGTCTTGTTTCTTACCAACAATCAACACCACATTGAAAACCAGGAAAGAAAATTAACAAATTGTCAGGACCAAAGATATTTCAACTAAAAAAAACAACAACAAAAAAACAGTGAACATTTTGAAAGTACAAAATTAACTGAAATATATTCTCAAGCATTGAATGTGGTTATCATATTCTTTTTAACGAAAGGATCTACTGGGTTACTCATAATATATATATATATATATAATTCAAGTAATCACAAAGTATTCATTTTGAAAGAAAGTAAGCAACAAATAGAGAAAAAGGGGAAAAAAAGGGGAAAAAAAAAGGGAAAAAAAAAAAGAAAAAAAAAAAAAAATTAAGATATTAAATAGACAATAAATTTCAAATTGAAAGTTTTGTTTACATATCTAAATTTTTAATTTGGGATCAAATGTCACTTTTTAATACTCAAATTACATTAACTCCAATCCAAGCTTAGAAGATTCAGAAAATTAATTTAAAATCATGTAATTAATTATAATTGAGATTTAGATATTACTAGTTACAACAAGAATCTAGAAAATGAAAAAAATGCTTATTACTCAACCAACTTGCGTCTATTCTTTCTTCTGGAGTTGAAATAGCTGACTAACTTAAAATGATGTGACAAATCGATTCAGTTAATAAATAAGAAAAGATTCCCCACCAACTGAACCAACATCACAATACATGCTGTCAAAATCACTTCCAGACAGAACTTCTGTACAACAGAGATAAGTCAAGACAAACATACTATGTTGTAATGACCAATGATTACATCAGTTAAAACGGTGCTGTCAAAATCCCAATTTGAAATAATTTTTGTTTATTCTGATTAGACATTTAGGCAACTACATCAAGAAACAAGATTTATGCTCAAAATTAACAAAAGGAAATTAGAACGACATAATGGCATTGAAGAAAATAAATGTAACACGGGTGCAATCTCAAAAAGTGCAGATTAATAAAAGATGGCAGGAGAAACAATTCAAGAAGAACTAGACTGAAGAAAATCCACTCCAGAGCAAGACCAGGGAAATTAAACTGAAAATCAAAGTAAAAAACAACTGAAAACTTAGAAAATTCAAAATTAGGACATTACCCTTCATCAGATCTATCATAATTCAATAAGCACTAGATCTCTCTTGGAAATATACTTCAATGATATTTTAATTTTTACTTATCCCAGAAATAATCTTATTACAATTGGCAACAGCAGGTAGTTTTAAATTTGTATTGTATCTTTTTTGACAATTTTTAACATTAACTCATGTATTATGCATGGAGAGAAAAATATCCTAAAGTGAAAAGCTTTTTTCCGTTCATAAAAAGTATTTGTTCATAACCTATATAATAGGATGTGTAAAAATCCAGATTAAAAAAAAAAATTTCACTTAACTCAAAAACTATGTTTTAAATATGTATAAGTAAGAATTCAATTATTTCTACTACTTCCCTTGCAAACTAAATGCAAATGAAAATACAGCAAACTGTCAAAGAAGTACAAATTGATTAGTAACTGAATCACCATACGAGCAAATACCAAAACATTATCGCACAAAAATTTTGTAAAGCAGTGTATCATAATAGAATTCACATCACAAATTTGTATCATTTACTTTCTAACTTGCCTTAAAGAAAACTACAAATATTCAGATGAATTCTTGAATAATTGTCATACATACAAGCAAAGAAAGAAATACTATTTACTTTCCTAA
This sequence comes from Teleogryllus occipitalis, assembly GCA_011170035.1. Lineage (NCBI taxonomy): Eukaryota > Metazoa > Arthropoda > Insecta > Orthoptera > Gryllidae > Teleogryllus > Teleogryllus occipitalis. The sequence continues at coordinate 20,463 of BLKR01003715.1, read as the reverse complement.
TTTAAAACGCATGACAATGCAATATAATATCAGCCATTTTCTTATTTAGGTTATGTAAGCAACAAGGAGAATATGTAAACAAAGTGTGCAGTTCTCAATTAAGGTTATGTACATAATGTAATTTTCTATATTATTAAATAATTATTTCAACTGAACTCTAAATAAAATTTAAATTTCTATGGAACATTATTTTCATGCCCTACATAACATGATTTAATAAACTTTATATACTTTTGCAACCTAACTTCAATTATTGACATTTCTTTACAACAATGGTTTCCTGATTATCTATGAACACACCCAAAAACAAAAAAGGGGATTAGCAAGAAATAAAATCCTACAAAAAAACAAAACCTGAATGAATAATTAAATTCATGAATAAAAATAAAATTTTACTCCTGATTTTTCCAATGTCATCACAAAATTTTCGAAGAGACTCACGAAATAACTTTTATTTACTTCGCTAATTTAGGGTAAGAAGTGCAGAAACATCCACTTCTTTTTGTATTTTTGTTTTGATTAATTGGAAAGACCAAGTTGATTTGAAACAAACCAAACAAGGCAAAACTCAAAACTGTAGCATTCCGGACTCTACATATTGGCATACATTAAAAAAACAGGAGCACACTATTTTATCATACCACAGAAGGGGACAGTAACACTAGTCATGGTGTATATATAATAGATATGTTGGGCGATTACTTTCGTGCCTTGTTTTTAACTGGTTCTATACAGCACATGGTAAACGATTAGGTGGGGGTAGGAATGCACGTCATATACACTCTAAGACACCTTTTCTCAACATTGCGTACGAAAAACAACATATTCCACAAAACATTGCGTCTAATTCACATAAAGACAGCTTGGTGTCGCTCGCAACGCGATGCAGGAGAAGACTGCCATGATGCTCGTTCCCCTCCCACTTCAGTGTTGGTTGTTCTCGCAAAAACTGCTTTCTTCATGACAAGCAACCCACTAAATAACCAGTCTCTTTGACCGAGTATGTAAAAAACCACATAAATTCACTCTGTAATCATTATTCAGCCATATCTAGACTACAGCACATATCATATAATAATCACAAGACACACTCCAGGGCGTATTACGATGCGCACCACTGCGAAGCAACCTTTCATAAAAAGTCACAAAATAAACACGAAAATTATAAATAAATATGAAACATATGTAGCACCCACCGTGTTTTCTTGAAATTCTGCCCCTTTCTTGTTCCCACTGCCACGCCACAATTCCGTTTACAGCACTATTTCTTGTAACACAACACTGCACTCAGTCGGAACAAAGGTGGTGGACACATCCACCATATAAAAACGTACACAATTCTGGTGGCTGCATGTTGCTTTCAATGCTTTCACATTCGAATTGTCTACAGAGCTTTAAAATAATATCATGAAACACACGGCCTTCCTCGCTTACTCGGTGTACAGACCAGGCGCACCTAATCGCTCAACCGGGCCCCTACCAGGCAGGCAAACACCGTTGCCGGTTGCGCGGATAGCCGGGCGCTCAATGATGGTCGCGAACAAGGCTGCGTGTCAATACACTACCATTCGTGATCTCCGAGACATTTCAACTTCGCACTAGCACTTTCTTTAAAGCGGCTATCACAATCATTTCTTAAAAAATATCATAATCGCCCGCTTCGGCACGTCTGCGGGCATAGAACCGTGGAAAGGAGCAGAAAAGAGTTACACCACTCGACCAGGCGCAACTAATGCCAGGTTGTAGGAATGCAACGTTATGAACTTGTTTCTTCTTAATCAACCACCCACGTTCTGGAACACTATTTCGAGCGCAATATCTCGCGGACACTATGTATAGTAAATTCTGCCAAACACACACACTCTTATTGAGCTTTCAAGGCAATAAAACGTCGTACGGCAGCCACAGCCCGCCGCCATGGCAGAACGGCAGGCGAGCCCCTGCCCGCGAGACCCAATCCCATATGTGCCCAACACACAAGAGGAGCGGCGCAAATAAGGGGCTCGGGAGTACAATTTTACAGCATACGCGCGCGGTCTCAATAATGTACAATTGACATAATATTAGATATTGCCGCTATTGATGTTTTTAAATAATTCTCCGTTTGATTTAGATTCAATAATAAAAGGTAAACAAAATCTCCGTTGCAGTGTCATCGCCTTACATATAAATATTGAGGATACCTTTTAACCTCAAAGTCCAAGCAGAAACGTCAAATACGCAAAGAAAACTATTTGAGGTATTTAATGTCAATGTGTTTCATTTTAGAATAAATAATTTAGAATTAATGATTTCATATTTTGAGGCAACTTTCGAAGCTATATAATTCGTGTAAGCATACAAAATATGCAAAAGACAATCAATCATTCACTGTCAATGGAACGAAAATTCTGCTTTGAATATTCGTATCTATTTTCATGGAGAATACGCGCCTGAAATAACATCAGCAAAAAATAGGAGGGTCTTAGGATACCCAAGCGATACCATCTGGCACACTGTTCCTCTGTTAAGTCAGAACGGTGTTTACAAAACCAATAGTCTATCGATTACAAGAATAAAAACGGTTTCGTTATAAAATAATAGCAAAATATGCATCTCAGCTTCATGGAAAGGGAATGGGGCAACGATGCTGGCAGTCGCGAGTCCGCGAAGTGGGGTGAAGCACGTGTCAGCGGGAGGGGGCTGCGTGGCCAGCAACCCAGCTTGACTCGCTCGAATTCTCCGTGGCGGTGGCGGCGGCGGCGGCGGCGGCGCGCCAGTCTCCAGTGGCCTCGCACCCGCGCGCGAGGGCGCGGCGGAGTGGCGCGGTGCGGTGCGCGCGCAAGCCACGGCGCAGCGAGGCAGGCGGCGGCGGTGGCGGCGGCGAGTGTGCCCGTCCGCGTCGGCGTCGGAGCACGACGCCCCGGGCGGGCGCGGAGCGAGAGCTTGCTCATTCGCCCGCAGTCCGCCTAGCGTCGATGCGTCCTCGTCGAGCAAGAACACAACTTGTGTTTTTTTTATTTAAGCAATAACTACTCGTGACGCTCTTTATCGCAACTTTTCTAGGTAACACTTCACAGATTAAATTTGCTTGCAACCTCTTGATTGGAAGTTGTTTTTTGGAAAGTAGTGCTATGGCGGCATTCAACAAGAATCAAGCTTACAACAAAAAATGGAATGTATGCTATGACATGCAAGAGAGTCACGCGATGACAAAACGCACTCCTGACAAGTAATTCGCTAGTAAGTTTTCGACTAGTACTAAATATCGGTTCCGAATTCTTTTAAAACCTAATTCTCGGGACATATTTTACGTTCCATTAGGTTGCTACGACGTATCGATTTTTGGGTATCATACGATCTTTTTTTTCTCATAAAATTATAACAGAAGCATTTTAACAGTAAATTTGAGTAAGATGGGAAATATCAATCTTTTTTTATACACCAAATAATATTATATAATTAAATTAATGAGGGCCTCAAGAGAATCAAAACATTGAAAATTTATCCAGGTGATACATGCTGCTACTCGAATATTCTCACAAAAATACGAGGGATTATGTTTTATATTTATACAAAAAATCTAGGATGCGTTATATCTTAAAAAGTACAATTCCAAAATTTTTTAAAGTTTTTTTACGTTGTTCCGACTGATCCTGCCCCTAACATTTCTCTATTTTTACTAAAAACTGCTAGTAGGGTGTGATATTCTGTCATTTCATGAAATACTGATTAACAAAGACCATCATTAACTATTTGATAAACGACGTAACTTCACACCCGTTGACATTTTATACATTTCTGTCTTTATGATACTTCTAAGCACTCAGCTAAAATTGATTAGATCCTAAATTGAAATAAATAAATAAATAGCCCAAGGATTTATCTTCTGGATAATTCCTCTGGTAACTCCACGTTATTTAATGGGGACTAAATAAAAACGATTTCGTCATAATTTTAATTTAGAACAAAATTACCAATTTAATGTAATCAAAGCGATTGCATGAAGATTAAACATTTACTTCACACAACCCGACATATTTCGTTCTTCCTTTACAACTATTAAGAAAATAATTAAAATGAGATGTTACCAGTTCAAGGTTGAAGAAACATTTTAGATTTACAGTGCATTTTTATCGACGAGGGACTAGGCAGAAACTTTACCAAGAAAGATAGAAAACTTTTAAGCGGGAAACTATTTTTACCGTCAAAATACGAACGTAAACTTGTACATATAAAAATTGTGCCTAATTTCTGCAAATTCAGAGCAAAGTACAGACTTAACCTCTACCTAGAATTACGATTTTGGTGTTGGTCAGCGACCTTCGTGTCCTTTTGACAAAACTTTCGCCTTTTTAATGTACACTCTCTCCAACCCACTTTAGTCCATACGATACGCGTCGCCATATGCCCCACCCGTCCTAACTTGGGTAGGTAACTTTGAGGTTAGAAAGCAAATTTAAGTTACCCGTGGTCATTCATCATAAGATTTAAATTTCATTTATATTATAACATTCGAGAGATCCGAAACTTTCATCTTCAACCTAACATTATCCACAGAACTTCCTTTTTCAAGAGGGAACAATATGTTTCAGGTCGCGTGGAGTGACTGAAGCAGACTGTGGCCGAGTCTGAGATCTCCCGCATGCGCAGACTCACTTCAACGTAAAGAACTCAAAAGATGGCTGGCTACTGGAGAGCCAACGACGCAATATGTTGGCGCCAAACCTGTGTCAATTAATCATATCTTATTAGATATTAACATTTTTTGACGTGACTTCTCTACTTTGCCATTGTAAAGACACTACAGAGATTGTGCAACAAAATTGACTGAAACAGCACAAGCAAAGCCGATAACTACAAAAAAATGGCCTTTAATTCGCAAAGAACGGATTCTCAAATAATTTATTGCAAAGTTAAGTAACACAATTTCCCATCAATTTCTCGGATCGTCCTCCATGTGCGAGCGTTTGCGTCATGTTCATAAATATCGACCTACGCAGCGCCGGATACAGGGGCGTGCCACGCTGCGACGCTGCGCAGCGCCGGGGGCGGCAACGAACGGGGCGCTCGATTCGAAACGAGCGATGGAGAAGATCGAAGTCTGGGCGAGAAGACAGTGTGCCCCATTCAGAATGTCTGCTGAGAAGCGACAAAAAATGAGAATGTTCCACAAGCGCACAAAACGTTTTGCACGGTAAGAAAATAGAACAGCAAACGTAATTATTAAATTAAATAGGAGATTACCCGACGTAATCGAGTATTTATCACAATCACTCCGCCACCCTACCCGCCCCCACACACCCTTTCTCCATCCTTCCTATTCAGTCCGTTTCGCCAGTCCTCTCCGCCCGATAAGAATTTGAGATCAATCATTTCAGTTCTCCACTTAATTTCCGTCGCTGTTGGTTCCGTGAAAGGGGAGGTCGGCTAATAGTGGAATTATTGTTATATATTATATATAATACAAAAGTGGTATATTATTACCAGACATCGGATGTTTAGGAACGTGCCCCTTTACATAAGATGTTTTTACGATGCTTTTAGTATACGAGCACGTGTTATGAAAATGAAACATATCGACGAACTTTTATTTTGCTTTTCTAATGTAAATGCATTTTAGAATTATTTTCTATCTTTTTAAATGCATTTAAAACAGCTTATATTTTCTTCTTTCGGGTAAAAATAAATTTAGTTTTAAATCATTTTCAGTCATAATAATCTCTATACTGGTCTACTAGTAACCGACTTCCATTTTCTTGTGTCGACTTAAAATGTCATTACAGCATGCGTGCCACATTCTGTGTCTATAGAGCTCAAAACCAAGCTTTATTGCACAATAAAAAATCGAGCGATGGATCTTAGAGGAGGGATGGGTTCAGATTCCAGACAACGCAAACACTCGCATGTTACGGCGTAAGTCGATAACCGACATTCATATACTACCATACGAGATGTTCTTCCAGGAAGGTAAGGTACGAAAGGCTCTGTTAATTTAAAGAATGAAACAGGTCACTTTTGTATCCGCCGTTTCATTAAAAGAAATGAAACAAATGCAGCGAGCAGACGTAATACCATATCAGTTGCCACGGCGATTCTCGGACCCCCCCCCCGATTTCTTCGAGAATTTTCCAGAATTTTCCATGGTCTCATAAAAGAGGTATTTTAAGAAAATTGCTTTTAAGGGGCTGGAGAGGGGTGGTCTGTTAACAGGGATATAATCTGCATACAATAAATGGGTTTCCAAGTCCGTTCCAAGGCAAATCGGTCGTTGAGACGGGTGGCCGTTTAACAGGGGGTAGTCTTTCAGCGAGATTTTACTGTACATACTCACGTACCTTCATATTTTTAAATATAGACCTTCAAAAAACATTTCAGATTTTAGTAACAATCTAAACCCGTGGTCATAATTTTGCAGTGAAAACTGCGATAAGGTAAACTTTCGGTAATCTTGATATTTCTGACGGAAATGGAGAATCTATGACGTGTTTGCCAATTGGAGTAAGGTGGAAAAGAAGGAAAGAAAACTCCAGAAAATTTCTTGGTACGATTATCAATAAGAAGCGGATTTCGAAAACTAGGGATCTTGAATAATGTGGTAAATAGCCACTTGTATGTAAAATGCTTACAATGTGACATTTTGAATAAAGTCCTTTAGTGATTCAAGTACAACTACGAATTTGATCTAATTTTAGGCATAGGCTACGATTTCCATTTCCCGGCTACCAATTGAATTTTAAAACAAAAATTAAAATACTTTATTCAAATTTTTCTCAGAATTTTTCGAATCATCAGTATCACTCGCCAAAAATATTGCTTCATTCTTCTCTAGTTTATTATCATCTTCACTTTTCAAGAAGGTAGTCTAATGCCGCTCTTGAAACGATTATAGCACTTCGAATATTCTTATTTCTATTTCAAGAGGTCTTCCGTTCTTTAAACATCTGAAAAACACACTCTCATCAAAAGTTGTGGCCAACGCGCAAGATTAGAAACGTTTTCAGTAAGTTCAATAATAATTTTATTCTTTGATCCAGAACAATTCAATTTTCTTGGTGATAGTTTCATACGCTCAACCACTATTAAGACCTCCGGCCACCACTGAATCTTCACGTTGAAACCCGCCAACAAGTACGCAAATGTCCAGTAATTATTAAATGAAGTACAGCATTTCCCTTTACTGTACTTCACCAAAGGAGAGAAAAGGAATTTCTCGAAGTCAGTCTGTCACGGACATCTGTTGCTATCCGATGATTCTTAAGAATTATCTACACCGATTATATGGACTAACTAATAATGGAGCAAATCCGTGTTCAGCCCCGATGTGGCAGTACTGAACATCTTGATACGGAAATGGCTGGTCAACATATTTAATATGGTTCGAAAATAAGAAATTAAACCGTTGAGCTCGAGTATTATTAACACCTTTTCGTAATATAATACAAAATGTTATATTTTCTTTAAAATGAAAGGAAAATATTATGTCTTTCTATTACATCGAAGACGCCTACAGTTTTAAGGCCCTTTTACATGGTACAGTTTTCGTCCAGATTCTCATCGAGAAACTTTAAGATCCCAAAGCAGAAGTATAAAGCCAAAGGTCGTGATTTCACGGTCTGCACGTTTCCTGTACTATTTTCCACTAAACGACGCCAGGAGCTCTGTCGGCGTACAAACGAATTCCTGAATTGAGCTGCCCGAGAATTGTGTCATTCCCCACATTTGTGTACGTGCGTTACGTGCTACTTTATTAATGCTTTAAGAATTAATTAAACATGGGGAGAAAAAATTGAAAGGCCGTCATCATCGCTACCAGCATGGTTGTGTCTGAAGGCTTTAGAGTGTGCGCAGAAAAAAAAACCGCCCCGAATTGAAGTCTTGTCTGCGAAGTGAGATTCAGTAACCTTACATTTGCAAGATGGAGGGCAATAAGCTCCCCAGAAAAGCCGAGAACTCGAATCTGCCACGCCAATTTACAAAATCTCGCGAATCGCTTCTAACCTAACCACAAAATAGGAAAGGATGGATGATTTCCGCCGTAAAGAAAGCCGTTAGTTAAAAGAGTCTGCCACTTGAAGCGCCAAGAGTCAAACTGTATGTTTTCTGTATGAAACAAAAATCGAACATGCTCAAGTTTTCATGCAGAAATCATGCAGTCTGGGCTCCACGCTTTCGGTACATCCAATTTGCACGAAAACAGTACCGTGTAAACATTTACACCTACTCTAGTATTTAATTTTTATAATTCCACAGTAATTTTCACAGATGATTTTCTCCCCCATACGCCACACAGTTTTTTTTACTGTTTTTGACTAAATAAATATCTATCTAAATTTTATTCTAACAAAAGAATGGGCTGCCGCGTCATTAGAAACCGTTCTTTTTTTTTATTTTTTTACGTGATGGTTGAGGGGTCACAAGTGGTTTATGTGCAAAGTTTTAGCTGCTGAAACAGACTAGGAGTTATCAACTTAAAAAATATAAATGAAATAATATACAATTATTCTCGTAGTTTGGCGCTCACATCTTCCGTTCGGTCAGCCTTGGTCTGCCGTCTAGATAAGATAGACACAGTTCGGTCACATAGGCGTGCGGTAAGCTTGGGGATATCTTTTGAGGGCTATCCGATTCCTCACTACACGTTACTCAAGGTAATTCTAACTGATTTTGTGTGTGTAATTTCGATTTATATTTCGGCAGATAAAATTTTGGGTATGAATTGTACGTGATCGTAACTAACCCCTAAAATAAACGAGACTTTTCGACATAACATGATCGATCCTTGAACACTCATTAAACGAGATCAAATGAGCAGAGGAAGGGGTGATAGTGAATATTTGCGGTGTATACGTTAGATCAAAGTCCGAATCTGACAAATTCAGAAATTAGGAACGGCTTCGGAACATACATCGGATTTTAGTCGGATAGAAGATTAGCCATCGAGGTGGCTAGGGTAGGTGAAATACAATAAAGACAATAAATAGTATGTATGTGATAAACATGAATCAGTCTGCTAGTGGGACATTTCGAAGACAGCTACAAGGTTGACGGTGTGTTCGAGTTCCACTGTGTCAGTCGTTAATTTTTATTTATATGATACCACCTAACCTACTCTCACTGGACACCTCGGTCAACACTTTGCTATGGATGGCCGAGATGGGACGAGGTTCCCGTTTACGCGATTTACATAGAACAAACTTGAGTCGGTACAACGCACAATCTCCCAAGCATTTTATGCCAAAATACTCGCGAAGACACAAGACTCTTCGCACTCGGACTATCACCTTTACTTTAGCTAATGCCAACATTAGCCGAAACATCCAATACAACTTTTTTCCGTACCGTCTTAATGATGTGCGAAATAGCCATATTACGGACTTAATACAGATTGCGTTTTATCAGCATTGGGAGCCGTGAGCGCAATAATAGGCGAGTGCCGGTGTCTGGAAGATCGCGGGTTCGAACGCGAGGGAATACTGACATTTGCTTGATTTCTTAAGGATCCGTGGCTCTATACTGCCGAGATCGAGTTTTGGTAGGTCGACTGCTCTGATGATTTTAGTGGTTTCGTCGATCACTTCCTGCAGCCTGAACACGAGACCGTGGACCATGCGCGATTGTCCCTTCTCATCCATCTCCCCCAATAACCAACATGCCAGAGAGAAAGGGTCCAACATCAATAAAAATTGCAAGTAGGTGGACCACATTCCGCCCATTGTAAATCATTGATTTAAAAGTGAAATTAGTTTATTAGATCCCAACTTCCGGCCAGAATCTGCATTGTACATCGAAGCATTATAGGCCCGTCGTAAGGAGCCTATTAACGCTTCAATTTAATTTTACACAATTTCTAGTTTCTGCCTTTCTGACCACCCTGCTACAGAGTACAATAATTTTATAAACGTTCGACATCGTGTAGGGCCTGCCGGAAGAATCGGGAACTTATGAATAACCAGGATACCCGGACGAGCGAAAACTTGAAAAAATGTTACAAGTAGAAAGGTCCCAAAGATGTTCCGCAAAAAATTGCGATTGCGATCTTCGAAGATCATATTTAAATCACTGGTCTAGATAGTGAAAGTAAATCCACCTGGAACCAAACTTTCAGCGTTTCTAGCAAATCCGTGTGTACTGAGTGACAACCATAAAAATGTGAAGAACGTCCTCTAAGGTCTGATTTTTTAGATTACGGCTTAGAAAACATGAGCACGCGCGCACGCACACAAAAGTGGCGCATGGTCTTAAGGCGCATCGTTTCCGAATTATGCGCATGCGTCTTAAAACCAGGGTCGGGGAGTTCTGTTTTGCAGACTGCGTGTGCGTCTGATAATCTAAAAATGCTATGACCTCCGAACTTGTTTATCGTCTTAAATCACTTTGATATACCTCTAGGGTGTAATTCCCTATTTAGCACTTGAGAGGTTTTGAGCATATGCATTTTTAAAAAAAGAAACTAGTGGTACAACAACACACATCTCGCATTATTTGTAATTGCCACGCAATACTACATGAACCTGCAAAAGTTTTTTCAACCACCAATTTTTTTCCGCACCGAGACTAACAACCGTTTTTGAGAAACCGTTCTTTTTATAATTTGCATTCATTTCAATCATAAATTAAGTGAAAACTACTAGTTTTTTCAAAAAAGTGTACATGGCCTTTCTTAAAAGAGCTGATCTTTTAGAACATGTTTTGTTCAAGGCAAAAATCTCCATTTTCAGTTTTGTAGTTTTGAAATGTTAACTTTTTGCAATTTTCGAAAATACAGAGAGAGCGAGAGCGAGAGAGAGAGAGAGAGAGAACGAGAGCGCGCGCGCGCGAGAGAGAGCGCGATAGCGAGAGAGAGAGAGCGATAGCGAGAGAGAGAGAGAGCGATAGCGAGAGAGAGAGAGAGCGATAGCGAGAGAGAGAGCGATAGCGAGAGAGAGAGCGATAGCGAGAGAGAGCAATAGCGAGAGAGAGCGATAGCGAGAGAGAGCGATAGCGAGAGAGAGCGATAGCGAGAGAGAGCGATAGCGAGAGAGAGCGATAGCGAGAGAGAGCGATAGCGAGAGAGAGAAAGCGATAGCGAGAGAGAGAAAGCGATAGCCAGAGAGATCGATAGCGAGAGCGAGAGTGTGTGTTCGCTACAAATGAGACCAATACTACTTTGATAAACATGAGGAGAAAGTTTTTTAAAAAATCTCTGACTTCAATATTGCAGTTGTAGGAAAACCCCGAAGAAAATTGAACTTTGGCAATTTTCGAAAAATCCGGCATTTCAACGAACATTACGCCGGCACCATTCTCTTTACCCTGCAGCACACGCGTTCTCAGATGACCATGTTGTTCTGTTCTTAGAGCGCCATAGAAATTTTTGGGAACACCGTCGTTCTCAGAACCTCTCTATTGGTCTCAGATGTCATAGCTTCCAGTTGGTGTCAATAGGCTTTATGAGTTTAGGCTTTAGGCTTTATGGTTACGAGAGTAGCCTGAATGAAGCCATATGCAGCTTACTGCAGGATAGAGCATGTAGTGCCATTTACAATTTTTTAATGTACATTCTATCCTTATTGATAAACATCGTGGTCCAATTAAGTTTTAAAGTTTAGATGTTAGTAAATGTTTGTAATGTGTATTTGAAACATCCATTAGTCAGTTTGCGAAGCTAGATAAGGTAAAATTCAAATGATGCATCTGCGAGATCATCGCGTGTGCTCGAATAACAATACTAGCGTGTGTACTGCTTAAGCGTCCATTATGCTATCCAAGAACAATGTTTAATCAAAAAGTTTGGAGCCATTTTTGAGAAAAATTAAATACGTTGTTAAGACTTCATGTAAAGTACCCTAAAAATTAAAAAAAATATCCGTTTCAAACTCGCAAACACTCGAGTTCGTTTAGTTTGATTAGGAAATATAAATTTTTGAGAAAATCGGCTGAACGGTTTAGGCGATAGCGTTGACCACAGTTCGCCAATCGAATTGTTGGTATTAAGGACCCACAAAAAAATGGATTCCGACTATACAACGTGTTCTTCCGCGTTTATATATATATATATATATATATATATATATATATATATATATATATATATATATATAAGAGAGAGGGGGACGAGTACGACAATAACAATAATAACAACAACACCATGTGATCTCATGTAAGTAAACTTCAGAACTCATGTTTTAACAATTATCACCTGACTATCATATTTATCATATAAGTACATAAAATACTTAAACTACATATTTACATGTCTAAATTAAGATACAGAAAGACTTCTTGTTCTAACATGTGAGTGAATCTATCTCTATCTAATGTTCAAGTGAACCATTACTGCTATTTGATGTCTGTTCTTGAAGCCACTTTGCATCTAGAAAGATATTATCTCTCTCCGTACAATGAAAACAATTTTGCCAAAAATGTCAAATATTATTTACACCAGGAGGCCTCAAATGTACAATGAGAAACATTTAAAATATACTGAACTAGAGACTGAGGTTTTTCACATTGCATTTAATTCCCTTTGTTGTACCATGATGGATAAGCAGACAAAATATAATGGTGACTACAGACTTGTTACTTCCATAAATCCCTCTATTCAAATTTTTCAGTAATTTTTCTATATTACCTATCTCTCAAGTTGCAGTTGCAAAACTCTCCTGATATACCCTAAAATAACACTATTTGCTCTCAATTTTCAATTTCAACTTATGTTTTCAGTCAACAACAAAATCGGAAACATCCTTGTGGTGGAACTAGAGAAAAATGGGAATTAATTATCTAAATATATGAAATATACAGGAGAACTTCTAACAATAAAGATGGGGAAATGTAGACTAAAGATTTTCTTATCCGAGATGACCTTGGAACCTATTTAGCAACCTCATTAGCACCTATTTAGCTGAAGGTGAAGGCCCGCAAAATGACACAATATATGAGTCCAGTCAGTTTTAACAACTCGCACATCATATTATGTCCACTGAGTACTGCAAAAGTGGAAACACATTAAAGCTAATGTATGTTAAGCTAAGCTATATTAAAATGGTCAACAATTATTGTTATCAAAGATAATGAGAAAAGCCTTTTTCACGTTGAATCAATGTGAAGAAAATTGTTGTGATTAAAATACTGATTATAAATTAACCCTTGAACAGTCACAATAAACAATTACTAAAAAATTGCTCCTAAATTCGCTGTGAAAACAATCCATTGCCAGAGCCCGATACTTCCATATAAAACCAACAGCTTGTGTAAATGACACAACCTATCATACTTTTTCAAAGAATGAGATACAATATGCTTTAATATACAGGAATGATTGGGCATATCATTATTGTCTTTCTCAATTAAATACAAAATACAAAACTTTTCTGAACTCTGAGAAATATAGTATGTATTATTATGAAGATGATACGGTTCCAGAGCAACAATGGTGTGGGTATTCAGTACATCTCCATCCATAGCTATCCACACATTACTTCGGGATAGAAGCTTAAACATTTTGTCCTAAAACCAGAGGGGCCATGCCACACTTGGGTGTGTTGCTCCTGAAATGTTTCAAGATTCAATATTCAATTGCACGAGGTTAAATCAAGTTCATTAATTTTGTGAGCAAAATATTTAAATCACTCGTCTCTCTCATTATTTATTCACCCCTCATGGTCACATGGAAAGCAAAAGCAAACCACTCCTGTAATGCTCAGGAAAGAGGTACCTGTTCTCCCCCCCCCCTTCCTGGCCTCCAGAATCAAACTTACAATTATTTTACAGATATGAATTTTCAATATGCAGGTAATTTATAGCATCAAATCAATAAAGGAACATGTGTTATTTATCTGGGAAAAATTAATTTGTTGCACGTCCCGAAATGCAGATAACTAAGATGCCAGTTTCACAGTATTTTCAATCCATACTCTAAACCTCCCCAGCACTGCCAGAAAAAGTAAGTAAGGTGCGAAGAAGTTATTAACAGTTGTGCATTATATGCACTGTTGTGGACACATATTACATATGGAAAGGGAGATGGTGGGACAAACAATTAGATAAACTAACTAGCTCAAGAGAATCTGCAATAAGTGAGTTTCCTCACTGCAGATTCAAATCAAAGGGACCAGACTTTGATGTTCAGTGGCAAGAACCCCTTTGTATGGATAAAAAGCTGCTACCTCAACTTGTAGCTTCAGTGTAATTTATATAAAAGAGGACAAGAAGTCAATCACGCTTGTCCCTTAGAATATTTTCGTCAAATACTCACCATCAAGAGTTTTACTTTTGGAAAATGGAAATCTATATTTTTGCATTTCAACTTGATGCCATTATCTATATTCTAAAATTACAGTACTTACACCCACATCTGGTGCATCGGTGTTTGAAGTCTCTTGTCTCAAAAGGGGAACCTGAAAAAAAAGATTTATACAGTAAACATTTGATTTCTCGTACATATGCCGAAATTTTCGGATGGTGACACCTAGATCTGCTTTCTGTACCTCACGTGTCCGAGATATTCTATTTTACAATGAACTTCAAAATAAAATTCCGAGATCCAAGGAATTCATCTTAGTCTAGTTTTAACTCATTTGTTTGTTATAATAGTTCCGGGGAAATTGAAACTATATTACGTATGTATATTAGTAGACTGCCCTATGAGGGTATACTAATTGCAAAACGTGAGCGTTAGGCGGATTGCATAAGCACCCCTTAATGGCTTGGCCAAGTATTACACTGTGCACATTTTGCATTCGTGTTAACTATTAAGAATGACGCATTTGCAACAATTAATCGCATTGAACGCGTTGAATTGTCTTCAATATGCAGCACATTGTCTCAAATATACACTTTCATTATCCCTAAGGTGTCAGGACATGGCATAGTTCTGGTACGGCGATATGTGTGTCTCGTTTTGACGAAGTACTCGTATTTCAAATCAAACAAAAGGAAATCAAAGCAAATCAAATCGCTTGTCCTCGTAACAACGTTTCTCTGCCAGCAAATACCAAGTTGTACATTTAACAGTCACAAAACCATTTTGAAAAGCACAGTGAGAGACATAGTAGCCGAATTATGTTTAAAATTTATTTCTTTATCGAGATATCAATTATAACGTCTCATATTGTTCAGTGAAATGCAGGTCGTCAAGAGAAGGAAAATGCTAATTCTGCAAACACAGACACATACTATTTCACTATTATCAAGGGTTAGACATTAGATGAGTCGAATGGATAAGAAAATCGCGTACTAAATTGAACCAAACATTCAAAATAATAAATTACAACATAAAAGGCGATGGAATAGAGAGATGTTGCCCTCAGCGAACCGAAAAAGTCGACTTTTTTCACCCTCAAATTCCGACAAAAAGATTTGTACTAGAATATCTCGGTAACGTTGATAAGTTTACAGTGTTGTATCTTAAACTATGTTCTGTATGTATAGAATAAATGGCTGAAAGCCTAAAGAGAGAGCGTGAGAGCGAAGAAGAGGAGGTCAACAAGGGAAAGCGAGGGATACGTAGAGGGAGGGATGGAGGTGGAGTGGGGGGAAGAACACGGAATTGAGAGGGGTGGGGGAGTGGAGTACGAGAGGGAGGGAAGAGATGGGGAATGGAAGGGAGAGGGAGGGAAGGAAAAATACAAAGGAAAATAAGGAAGAAATGAAGAAAAAGAGAGGAAGACTCACTTGCGGCGACGTCTGATGGGCGTGCTGCTTCTGCGGCGAGCAGCGCTGTGCCGCGGCGCCCTGCGGAGACAGCTGAGAGGAGGCGTGGCCCAGGCTGCCGGGTGACTGCGGCGGCTGCGCCTGGTGCGCCTGATGGGGTTGGTGAGGCTGGTGCGGCTGATGCGGCTGAGGTGGGTGCGAAGGCTGGAAGTGCGGCGAATGCTGGTGCGGGGAGGAACGCGACGGCGACGACTGCGGAGGCGTCGGCTGTGACGGCGACAACTGCGAAGAGGGCACGCCGTGCTGACCCTGGGAGGAGCCTTGCTGATGGGCGCCTTGCGGCACGAGAGAGTTATGCGGCGCGATGCCGGGGTTGGGCTGATGCGACGGATGCGGCAGCTGTCCCCACGGCCTCTGCTCGCCACTCGGCGAACAGCTGCTGCCGGTACCACTCCCCCCACTGCTACTCGTGGTGCTGCTACTGCCACCGCTACTGACATTGCCGCCGGCAATGGACTGCGGTGGCGCAAATGGGGGAGAAAGCTGTCGATATAAAATTAAACAGTTAGAAAACCTTCAAAAGAAACTAACCTAGACACTCCAAACGAAATAATTCATTCTTTTTTTTATTGTACGCGAATTTACTTTACAGATTGAACAATTCTTAGACTGAAATACTGAATTTTATAATATAGTTTCACGTACGCAGACTAGCAGAGGTCCCGCAAATGAGTGATACGATAACAACAGCATAGTTCCGTACCACTCAACGCAATGTGCCTATTAATTAAAAAAGTAGAATGTATTTCGCGGCTGCGTAACGTTCGGCACCGACATGAGTCGTTTCTTACAACGGAAGCGGAGGGAATCCATCCGCTAGCCGTTTCCCTTTTAAAATAATTGCACTGTCCGGCCGATGCGCTCACCGAGTGGGTGCTGAAGGGCGGCGGCCCGTCGCCGCGGCCGCCGGGCGCCGGCGCCGGCGCGGGGGCGGGCGCGGAGCCGGGGCCGGGGCCGGGGCCGGGCGCGGCCGAGGGGGCCGACGCCGTCGGGGGCGCCGGGGCGGTCGGGGGCGCGGGGGCGGGCGCGGGGTAGCGCGCGCCGCCGGGGGGCAGGTACGGGTGCTGCCCCTGCTGCGGCGGCGGCCCCGCTGCGTACACGCCCTCCGCGTCCTGCCGGGCGCCCGGCGGCAGGTGCTGCTGGTGCGGCGGGTACGCTCCGGGGGCGCCGGGCACGAGGTGCTGGCCGCGGGGCGACGGGCTCTGCAACACGCGACGCACCGTTGGCAGGCGTGCTCCCGCCCGTCCGCCGCTTGCTCATTGCCAAACGACACAAACTACTTTCAAAAAGTGAAATTTGTTAATACACGTCATTTGTGAAAAACATTTCTTTCAAGAAGAAGAAGAAGAAGAAGCATTAAGCAAGATTAAACTCGAAGTTCTACAGAATGCCACGGACTTCCTCGTAGCAATTTTTTCTAATTTCCTTGGTGCGGTCTGGCTTTAAGATCTTGCTCCATTCTCTGGCCAGCTGCCATTTATCGTCACCAATAGTACATTTACTTGAAGTTTACTCAACTTTCCGGTTTCTTTATAGTAGAACCGAAATATGACTTCAAGAATATTAAAGAAGAGTAAAAACCTCGTCAGAAATAGAAATTTTCATTGAAAATTTTGACGCCGTTTTCAAGAAAATGGCGAATAAGAATTATTCTAAATGCGAAATATGAAGCTCTTTTCAACAGGAATCTATTGAGTTTTCGAAAAACTTCATTTGAAACACTTCCACTCACAAATGTAACAATGTACACAAATCGATGGAAATGTGTATATTAACGGCGTGAGAGATATTTTAAAAAATATGTGTAATTTTTGAAAGAACAAAACAATACACCAAAATGAACTTTACGACATATTGAACAGTGCAATTAGCACTATCCATTGGACAAATTCGAGAAAAAAAAAATAATGGAGCCATTCTTGAGAAAATGGCATTTGAGCGTTTCTGAAAATGCGGAATTTTGAGCTCATTTTTACAGTAAACTGTTGAGTTCTGGAGAAACTTTATTTGACATTATTTAAAGCACAGGTATTCATAAATTTAAAATTTAAATTTAAGACGAAATCGCACCTAATGTAAATATTACCGACATGAGAGACAAGAAAACATTACATTTTAGTAATTTTTTAAATAAACAAAAGAATAGAGCACTATGGCGTTTATGTCATCTAATAGGGTACACTTGGTACTACCCATAACAAAAATTTAAAGAAAAAATTTGAAGCCGTTTTTGAGAAAATCTTGTTTTTGTAATTTTTTTTAAATTGCAAATATTTCATCTTTCAAATTTTCAAGAAAAGTCTACATAACCTTAATGAAAGAACTATTTATGGACAACAAATTTCATTTGAAGGAAAAATCTCTGTCTTCAATTTTGTAGTTGTAGGAAGACACCGAAAAAATTCAAACTTTTGCAATTTTCGAAAATTTAGAGTTAACCGTGAATATCGGACCGATGCCACTTTTATAACTGTATTTTACTCTATACTTACAAAAAATTGAAAGAAAAAATTCGAAGCAGTTTTAAAGAAAATTTTGAAAATGTCCGAGGGGCTTCATGTAAAGTACCCTCAAATTTTAAAGAATGTTTTTCAAAATTTGAAAGCTTCAACTAGAGCCAGATGAACAGAGGTTTCTTTAATGTATAACAGACCGTACGTGTCGTTTTTTAGGCTAGCAGTGTTCACACACGGACGTTTTGAAAATAAATAAATAAATAAATAAATAAATAAATAAATAAATAAATAAATAAATAAAAAATATCAGGAGGCTCCAAAACGTGTATTTCCGCTGAAATCTCGAAATCGATTTTCCGCAGCATTACATAACTTCCTCTATACTACGTATATACGTATGTATACGAGAAAGTAAAAAGAATGACAAGAATGACCATCCAAGGAAAGAAAGGGCAGGCAGAAACGTTGGAGCCATGACAATGTTTCGCGATTTAGGGTGTGTCGAACCAGTAAAGATCTCCAGTCCCTGACATTCAAGTCGAACTCCAAAGTATTACGTAGTCGAAATCTGAGCAACAATTCTGCGAATACGGTCGTTTCATGCTCGAACCTTTTCTTTTGAGTTCGGCTTCATAATCAGCAACAGTCATCTTCTGAATAAACAAGATAACCCATCTGAAAATAAAAGGACATTTACAAGTATTTGAGGATGATTAACCCAGGAGAGATCACATGGGAGAAAAGTGGCCTCTGGGTAACTTTCATTGCGAAGAGGTCTTCTAACAATAAATATAACTCGGTAATTAAATGGTTATTACATCCATTACTTTCTTAATAGAGCTCTTTATTTTAATAACTGTTACAAATTTAAAAATTCAAACATTTGTTGAGGCATTCATTTATATTTCTTCCCTTCATATAATAATAATAATAATAATAATAATAATAATAATAATAATAATAATAATAATAATAATAATAATAATAATAATAATAATAATAATAATAAACGTTCAAAAACATCGGTACATTTTCCATGTTAGTTTGAGAATGTGTGTGTAAAGTTCTGAAATCAATCATTACAAACGAATGTTATTTACATACGACTGTTTTCTTGCACAATCACAGGATGATTTTGGGTCTAAATTTCTTGGAAATTTTACATCTTGTCTTGTCAGTTTTCTTTCCTAGAACGTCCGGTTCTTGTGCTTGTTCTGAATGCAAATATTGTGCTATTTTAGATACCAACTCTCGTGACAATGCTTTTAGCATTGATCTTATTATAAACAACGGGCGAATACAATGCAAACGTTTTCTTCAATTCTTGTCTTCGGCGATTTCTGGAAGAATCTATGTTTTAACCTCCTTAGAGGATAGAGCTTCTTTGAATTTCGTAGGGAATGGCGGTTACCTCAAGGTCTCCTTGGGCGATGCGCCGAGCGGCTCTGCTTTTCAACGTGGGTCCACGAGAGCTTTGTGACACCAGACACACCCGTAAGATGAAATTAATTTCCGACAATTGACAGATTGCCCGAAATCATTTGATGAGTAATCAATTTGCAGATAGAAGATTAGGGGAAGGGTTCTGAAATTGACAAGAGTATTTAATATTCTCAAACAAACCATATGAAATTTTAAAATACTAATTTCTTTTCGTTCATGTTCGTTTTCATTCCGGAAAGACTTGAAGGTGAAATCCGAGGATTTTGTCAAATCAAATTCATTTGCTATTTCAGATTATGGTAGGTATGTGGTAGGAGTTTACCATCATACTTCTAACAGAAAATGCGAGGTCGGTTGGGATCTGCCGTTATAATCCTGAGTACCTCAATTATTTATCATGAAGCAATGTTCATCAGATCATCAGGTATGAACAATGTTGCGAAAATACCAGTAGTATTCGCGTAATGTTGGGTAAAATTTAAGCAACTTGTAATTATTTTCTCAAAAATGACTCCAATACCTATATACACTTATATATTATTCCCTTGAATAGAGCTTGAGACGCTTAAAAATGGTACAGGTATCACTTTCGGCGAACACACGTACTTTGAAAATTTGCATAAAAAAAATAAAAAATTAACACGGCAAAAGTACAATATTCATACGAGCTTTTTTCTTTAATGAAATCGATTCGAAACTGGGGTACTCCAGAATGACACAGTCTTCATAGCACTAGCTAGTTTCCTTACTTCTTTATTCTGGGCTAGCCTTTCGGTTTTACCTCCTTGTCTTCCCAAAAGCCACATATTGGGGCTTCAAATTTACATTTTTAAATTTTCTCTTTTTCGCTCCCCTAATAGACGTGAAATATGACATTCAGAATATAATC
>BLKR01003714.1:111122-134376 GCA_011170035.1 Teleogryllus occipitalis | reverse complement strand
GGGGGAGGTGAGGCGGGGGAGGAGGGGGCGTGGCGGGGATAGACAGCCAGAAGGAGCGGGCCGCGGCAAGGCGAGGCAGGGTGAGGCGGGGCGAGAAGAGGCGGGGGAGGCTGAAGAAGACGGAGCGAGGCGGGACGAGGTGAGGCGAGGCGAGGTGAGGTGAGGCGGTACGAGGTAAGTCGGGGCGAGGTGAGACGATGAGAGGTGAGACGGGGTGAAGCGTAGGTGGACGTGGCGGGGCGGGGCGAGGCGAGGCGAGAGGAGCGGGCAATGGCGAGCAGGGCGGGGTCGGCGTGGCGCAGGGATGAGAGGGGGTTCGCGGGGCGGGGCGAGGTGTTGCTGAGTAGGTGGGGGTGGAGCGCAGGGCAAAGAAGAGTGAGGAGAGGACGTGCCTGATCGGACTCGAAGTGCAACGTAGCTGCTGTGCGAGATAATCCCCGAAAGTCGCTGGGGATCTTCTATCTCGAGACGAAACCGGACCAACTAAGTCATTAACAACAACGGAAGAGAGCACTTACTCAATTGAATCTTTGAACTGTTCATTTTATTGTCACAGAGTTTAAAATTTTTATATTGCTCTTGACAGCTCTTGTCTAAGAGTAAATGGCATTAATTTCTCATTATGAATGACAGTTTTTCGTAATACAGTACTAATATTATCGACTTCACGCTGTCAAACGAAAAGTCGCCCTTAACGGCCGTAGTACGTTAAATGAATTAACAATAGACATTCATCATGAGCAATAAAAGCAATGAGTAATGATCTAATGAGGGATGATTGCTAATGAGGACGTATGTGTACATTTATTTCAATAAATTCTTTGGAATATATAAGCAGAGCTTGCTCGTGCACTTTTCGTAAGAGGAAAAACATATACGTCTGTTGAATAAAATAACATCTGAAACATGGATCAAATTGGATTACATGCGTTAGTTAGTTAGCTAGTTAATGCCTTATTTTACGTGGCGAGACTCGGGCCATGAGGCCCGCTCTTCCGTCTGACCACGCAAATTTCGCTACGCTCCTTTCACCCCCTAGCGGAGAAAGTAGATATTGTTGGTCGACGAAACAGGCGACTTGAATTTAGCTCAAAGGCTTCTTCTAGGCTTGAGGATCTTTTACATGCAGTAAATCTACTACATGGGACGGCCAGCTTTACTTCATCTCCGAAGGAAGGCGTACGAAGGAGTTTTTCGCCCTTAAAAATCCACGGCTTCGATCGGGTTTGAACCCGCCAACTTGGGTACAACAGTCCCTTAACGCCAACCCTCCCTATAACGCTAACCATTATACCACCGAACCACGTGCGTCGACTGCAATAATAAATAAATGTGTCAGTTCGATTTGCCCTTTCACGCTTGCTTCCCCAGCTCACATTGTGAGCTCTCACTGTCCGCCAGCTGCTCCCCCAAAGACGCATCCTGGCCTCCAGACCTTTTCTCGGCTCCTGCGAGCTTGTGATATCACTCACCTCCTGTGGCTCGTGGTTCTATTTGACAGCACGTAGATTGCTACTAAAAATAGTAGGATTTTCTCCCTTGTTTTCTATATTTCGATGACATTCGTTTCTTTTTCTATCCGCAGGAGGCCCAGGCGATTAACTAATGAGAAAAGGGAATGCCAATAGTTCCTCCTCAGAGCGATTAAATTATTTTCACGTGCTTTAATGCGCTTATTGTCTAAAACTTAATGAAAGTACATTTTTTCATAGCCATCAACTAAACAATAGTTTCTCTCAAACTCGGGGGAGAAAAAACTCAAACTCCAAGAAGTATTTCTTCGTAAATACATATAAATAAATAAAATAACGCTTCGTAAATACAAACCAATCCAACTGCAATCATCGAAAAATGCACTTTACTAATAACGGGTTACGAATCGCGCCAGAATTACTCAGCAGTCAAATCATGAGCTGACCTGCACAGCTAAATAAAGACACGTAAGTAATAAAGAAAAGAATAAAGAAAAGTTCCACTAAGCCAACATCAGATTTTCCAAATAATTAACTTTCCACTCTTTCGTGGGGTTAGTTCAGATAGGGTTACAATGATAAACGAACACACTTTTCATAAATACTGCAACGCCTTGGTAGAGACGTGACGCTCTGATCGGTACGCGTTGATATGTTGAGAAACTTGTTTTCTTTGCATTTTTTCAGTCAGAAACAAAAATGTTGAATTGGTTTTGAATTTTTTCGAACTTACTGAGTATCCAAGAAAAACAGAGTCGCTCTCAAAATGTCGGACTCTACACAGTTTTCTTTCACTTTCTGCGCGCATAGAAAATTAGTAATACAGATTACACAGGAGCCAGTATTTTCTTGCCATATAATACGCTCGTTGCTATCGGTATTCACAATTCAACTTAACATGTGGTATATGAGTTAGTGTACGCACCAAGAGCTCAAGAAAATGTGTACATTTCTCCGTAGTACATCACATTCAGTTGATTGATTTTTAAAGTTTAAATAAATAAATAAATAAATAAATAAATAAATAAATAAATAAATAAATAAATAAATAAATAAATAAATAAATAAATAAATAAATAAATAAATAAATAAATAAATAAATAAATAAATAAATAAATAAATAGAAATAAATAAATAAATAAATAAATAAATAAATAAATAAATAAATAAATAAATAAATAAATAAATAAATAAATAAATAAATAAATAAATAAATAGACATGTGTAATGAAACGAGCGGGGGCGAAATGTTGAAAGCAAGTAGGTGAAATGGTGGGCGTGAGCGGTGTCGCACCGGGGGCGTTTGCGCAGGCGTCCGTGCTGATCCGCGCGCGGTCCGGCGCTTGTGTACATAGGACGAAGGTAGCGCTAGGGGGGGATCTCTTTTCGCCTGACCCCGAAGCCCGCTCCTTGGACGCTGGAATCGAAAATACTCAGGCACCCTCCACTCCACGCAAGGGCTCAGGTTGCAATCTCCCGGAGTTCGCTGCTCGCTTGTGAGATGCGTCCTATTCACGTTTTTGTTTTAGTCGATCTCTCCGACTGGCGGCGGTGGGACAGCGGCGGCAACGTTGCCCTTGCTGTATTGTTGATCGGTGATCGTAGGGTTCGAGTACCAATATCAGATTATCGACTCGAGATACACAGCTGAATCAAATTCAACAATGTCTGAAGGAGAATACTGAATTTTATCTCTAATCGGCGGTTGTCCGGGGTTTCTGCGATAAAACCAGGGAAAAGTCGGAGAAGTACGCGAATAAATGGACCATGGTTGACTCTTCATTCCTCTTTCATCCTTGTCTCCTCTTCAAACACACACACACACACACACACACACGCACACACACACATGTTGAGAAACCAGTTAGTAGCTTAGCTTCTTCCTACTCGGGCAGTTCCTCTCCGATGAAGACACCCGCTAGCCAACGTGTAGGTCGGCACCGTATCTCACATTAATCACATCACACTGCCATCTCTAGGATATAGCGTGCACTATACGTTCTAGTTTAATTACTTCTGTAGTTTTCGCGCCCGGAATAAATACTCCCTCACGAGTTAGCAAGTAAATTCATCACTACACCCTCCAGCCCTTCTTCACTCATCTTGAGAGTTTCTCAGACGCGGCATGAGTCGTAGTCACTTAGGAGTCCAACAATGTACACCTTGGCCCTTCACACCCTTCACTGTCACCACTCCCCCACAGCTCCTCAGAACTTCTACCTGCTCTTCCCACGATTACGTTGCGAGTTGTAGGTGCACTCTGTCTCCACTAAATCAGCTCTTATCACTAATCGAGGAAGCTCGTTACACAAGACACACATTGGCCCTGTGCTAGAGGGGCTCCCTACCGCATATGTGCACACAGATAAGTGTTTCGCCTGAATTAAACTTCGTAGAACACTTACTGAAAAGTCGAGGAAAACGTCTAATATATTATCTGTACTACCACTAATTTATTAACTGTACTGAAGTACTTTTCATTGTATACGACCATTTAATGATTCATATTAAAATATTAGATTTCTACGAAAGAAAAAATTCTTCATAGTAGAGTTTACTAAAATAATCATGAAATTAAACATTTTTGATAGTACATAAGTAGTTGAATTTCCAAAATGTAATAACCTACGTCTTCTAATTTCGGGATTCTTCTCGTATTATATATAAAAGTAACCTACTTAATGGGACGCCAATAGGCGATCATACATTTCTCTGTTTCTTAATATTCTTTCTTGCATTTCTTACAATAGTTTTATCAACGTAGGAAGTGGAACACAAACTAATAAATACTTTTTAATATTCCATAACTCTCGTGTCCATTCGTAGCACTCCGTCTAATGCACCAATTGGTTAGATTTGTATGTCTTTGAAATTTGTTTTTGGAAAGTAACAAAGAAAACTCATAAACACTGGTTACCATAATAGTTTAATTTATTATCGCCAATAATACATTTGTATTGTTTACACTATCTATTATTTTATTATAACTGAATACACCATGGAAAGAAACAAATAATTACAAACATTTGAAGCGTATGAGAGAGTAGGCTTCCGATGCCGTAGTCAGTAACTACAAGGTTGTCCGGGAGACGCCGCGTCCTAGGCACAGGTGCAAATGTTTTAGCCGCCATTCTACGACCTTCCTCAGGGCAAAATGCCATGAGTATTTCGCCCTGCCAAGTAGTTACATATCTGAAGGCTTTACTATATTTCCATTACTCGAGCGGCCATTCTCAACACGAGTACTCGCGTGCTGGACTACATCCACCACAGCCATTATTTATGTTTCTACGTCTTCTAATATTTACGTTTTTGGAAAGTAATGAAGAGAAATACGTAAACATAACACTTGAAACATTATACTCTTTGTTATTACAGAAAAAATATCATTTTGATCACGTATGCAAGAACACCATTCCATACGCGAGTATTCGCATATTGGAATCAGTCCAAAAAGACACAGCAGTTTACTTTCAGGTTGTGGCGGTACAGTGCATAATTGAAAAACAGATATAAGAAATTTATCGACACCCTTCGCAGATACCATTAGAAGAAGAGAAGTGTTATTTTACTTCGTGGCAGGCAAACATTTCTTTCTTAACTAGAAAAGAAACTTCCGTTTGAACCCTATCTAACGACGCAAGTGACAGAGTGTTAACCAACACTATTGAAGATTTATGTGCCATTCATAAGGAATGTATCGTGATGTAAACTAATTATTAGCATTTAATCCATGATATATTTGCCTAATTACTTAAATGACAACATTAATCTCTTGTACCAGTTAGTCTAATCATGAGTAGTTATTACGCAGAGCAATGAATTTATCACATCATATATTTGTATAAAATCATTGCATACGTTTTAAAGCCCCGATCATATTGTGAATACATTATCAAATGTGACAATTTGCAAGACAATTGGGAGCTTATTCTGAGGAAATGAGCATCATTTGTTGACATCGATAATAGAGGTTTACGAAGACTCAATGCTAATTTCCATCGTGAACGCAGTATACAAACGTGCGGTAAGCAAAAAAGAATTGCGTCATTTCCGACGAACGTGATAACGCACAACGAAATGTTATTGACGAAACTTGTGATGTCATTCTTGAACAAAGGAATCATCTGAATGTTTCAGAAAAAGATATCGCAGCATGTCAGTAATTTGGCGGCGGCGATGGTGTAGCGGTTAGCGCATTGGACTATTATACCGAAGTTTGCGGGATCAAACCGAAGTCGTGGATTTTTAAGGGCGAAAAAATCCTTCGTACGCCTTCCTTCGGAGGGGAAGTAAAGCCGTCTGTCCCATGTTAGTACATTTACTGCATGTAAAAGATCCTCAAGCCTAAATGATGCCTCTGAGCTAAATTCAAATCGCCTGTTTCGTCGCCCAAGTAATACCTCCTTTCTCCCATGGTTGGTGAAAGGAGTGTAACGAAATTTGCGTGGTCAGACGGAAGAGCAGGCCTCATGGCCTGAGTCTCGCCACGTAAAATAAGGCAAATTCAATTTTTCATGTTCTCATCAAAGGCACAAGTCGGGTGGTTGAGCAATGGGGATTTATTAGCACGTTTTCCCGGTCTGTGGTGAAATCCGCCACCGACCTACCCGTACGCTTGTTTTTTTTTTTCAATCATTTTTTATATCCCACTAGGGTCCCAGTTGGGACGAGCTCTAATCTCCCGAATGGTCTCCCGAAATGTGTAGTATTGTAATAGGTGTAAGTATAAGTAATGGGTGTAACAAGTATAAGTAAGGGGGTGAGGATTTGACAAGAAGAAGAAGAAGGAAAGATTACGCGCGGTCCATATATTTATTCTTGGAGCACTGTTCCGGCTTATGTCTGGTGTTGATTGGAGAAAACACGGAAAACTACTGATAAGAGCAGCTGGACGCTAGAACTCTCCTCTGAACAGCACCAGATCTCGATCAAGCTTTGTAGGTAGTGTCGAAAATCGTCCTACCGCCGGGACTCGAACCCAGTCAGAGGAACTGCAGTGACATCAGTTGATGGCCTCAGCCACCTTTGCCTCTTGAGTACAACAAGAGGCTGTAGCTTCTACACTTGGTATAAATTATTCCCACGGTGCTTGTGGCTGAAGGTGTGTCTTAGACGGAGAAGGACGAGTGTGGAAATCAACGTTGGGATGAAAAGAAATGATTATATGTCTGAGAGACAAAAGTTCAAAATATGCGATATGTTCGCACAATATTAAGCTGAACTAATTACACTTTTATCCATGTTTATTTTTTTGGCCTGTAATTATGAATAATTTAGACGCATTTTTTATGTAACGAACATATATATTTCTCTTTAACGCTGCGATGCAAATACTTTCGAGAGATAGTACTTTGAATAGTAGAGTATTTCTACGAGTTTGTTGAGTCTATCATCTAGACGATTGGACTTAAAAGTGATATAGCATAATTAACACTATTTATTTCATCAGAAGGTTTTTACATGCCGACCTGGATGGCCGAGGTGGCTAAGAGCGAGTACCGACTCAGCGCTTCGGTCCGAAGGGTCGCGTGTTCGAGTCCCGCCTTGGGCATGGCTGTTTGTCCCTTGACTTTGTGTGTGTGTGTGTGTGTGTTGTCGCGGAGGGCCTCGCGTTCTGCTGACCCGAGACCAGAGGAGCTCGCAAGTGTTTGTCTAGTGTATGGTCGAATATGCGTCCCTTCGGGACGTAAAGGGCAACCGGCTGTCGGCTGGATAAAAGCCCTAGGAAAAAAAAAAGTTTTTACATTGCTTACAACTCCAGCAATCATTACAATGGTTGAAATTCATGATCCACAAATCAACATACTGCTTGCACATTAATGACCTAGCATTGTTTACAAAATGTTAACAAGCTCCACTTCCAGCCGTCCATGGATTTCTTCAGTCTTTACTTACGCACATGTTAGTACGACCCTAATTATCCGTTAATTCAGCGATCAATAACTACGACTATTGTCTATAAAATGCGGATTATTTGTGAAAAACATGTGTTTATCTAACCGTTCATTCAACCAACCGGCCGTAAAACCATCCGTTCATTAAACCAAAAGTCTGTTTATTCAATTTCACGTTAATCCAACTATCCGTTTATCCGCATGTCCGTTCACTCATATATTTGTCCTTCCCTGCGTCTAATGCTCAATTCATCCTATCGTCCCTCCATTTCTTCGTCCCTCCATTTCTTCGTCCCTCCATTTCTTCGTCCCTCCATTTCTTCGTCCCTCCATTTCTTCGTCCCTCCATTTCTTCGTCCCTCCATTTCTTCGTCCCTCCATTTCTTCGTCCCTCCATTTCTTCGTCCCTCCATTTCTTCGTCCCTCCATTTCTTCGTCCCTCCATTTCTTCGTCCCTCCATTTCTTCGTCCCTCCATTTCTTCGTCCCTCCATTTCTTCGTCCCTCCATTTCTTCGTCCCTCCATTTCTTCGTCCCTCCATTTCTTCGTCCCTCCATTTCTTCGTCCCTCCATTTCTTCGTCCCTCCATTTCTTCGTCCCTCCATTTCTTCGTCCCTCCATTTCTTCGTCCCTCCATTTCTTCGTCCCTCCATTTCTTCGTCTCTCCATTTCTTCGTCCCACCATTTCTCCGTCCCACCATTTTTCCGTTCCTCCATTTCTCCGTCCCTCCCTCTGTTCCTTTCTCTGTTCCTTTCTTCTTCCTTTCACCCCTGAGTTTGACCGCCCCTCCGTCTTTCCATCCCCCCGCCCCTCCGTCTCTCCATCCCTCCGTCCGTCCATCCCTCACTCCGTCCCTTTATCCTCCATCCACGTGTCACCTGACGCTGCCCGGAGATGCTTAACGTCCCGCGACGAAGGTTGGAAATTTTCGTCTCATCCATGGCGCCGCTATCTGCGCTCACATCTCGTGACCATGATTAAGTAGCGGGCCCCTGCCCCTCCCCCCACACACTCTCCTCGAAGAGCCCTCTGCCATAGATGCCCATCGTGTGGCCTCGCACTTGGAGGCGGGAGCGCATCTCAGCCCCAGAACACTCCTGCGTAGAGGTTTGTCATGTCACGCTGCATTAAATCCCCCTGCCTAGCAAGTGCAGATTTAGGTACTCCCCATTCCACCCACCACGGAGTACATTCTTATCGGCTTACACTGTATTACACTAACAAGTTTGTAAGTTTAGTCATCCACTTATTATTACATCCTAATTATTAAGTATATCCACTTATTATTATATTAAACTTATGAGTATTTCACACGTATTTTCTTTTGGTCGTTCTGCACTAGGTCATAGGCATGTTCACGTTTAATGAGGTACAACAGACAAAATTGATACTTGGCTGCCCAGAAGACTCTGCGTCCCTTGCATGTATGCCCCCAGCCATTAGCATTTCGCTCTGAGGAAGATCGCAATATGACGGCCGAAAATTTGGCAACTATGCCTAGAATGTGACGTCTCCCGGAGAGATTAGTGTCTATTGACTCCGACAGCGTATGCCTACGCTTTCAGGCAAAAATAGTATCTTGTGAGAAGCAATATATCCTTTATAATTCTGCAAAATTATTCTTCAAACAACAAATTACAGTAAATATATATTTATAATATGCATGATGGTTTTCTCATTATATATATCGTGTTTTGTCTACTCCAGCTGAACTTGAATGAAAATTATGTAAGCTTAGAAATGAAAGTGAACATTGTCACTGCCATCATTTAAACACACAAAAAGTATTTCAGACAGATATCTATGAAATTGTGCATTCAAAAATGATTTTATCTTTGAGTCATGTTTATACACGTTTCGCTTCGTGGAAGTATTTGTTGATCAATGTTTTTTGATTCCATTTCAAACGTCGATTTTTAGCAATGTTATTTCTGTCTTTCTATTCTTCTGCTTATGCATCTATTCCTCTCCGTATGTATATTTGTTCTCGTAAACATTGCACAAGTATACGAACAGATATTACACAGTAACGTTACGTTTCACCATTTACATGGCATTTATGAAAACGTTTATTTCAAATGTCACAAGGTAGTGCAGTACAAATCAATTTTAAGTCCTTGAACTAGCAAACTAAATTTCTGTATCGATTGTTACTCATAATTGTAGAAAATGCCGACCGTTCGGTCACCAAGAAGGACGAGCTATTCGTTCGAAAGGTAGGTTGTGGTTCAACGTGGATAAAGTTTCTTTGAACTTCATGGAAAACAGGATTGTAATGTGTTTCCGCCATGAATGATTGCTTCGTGTTTTGTAGCGAGTCTTCCTTTGTAACAGTACAGTGTAGTGGCGCTTAATGTGATGGAGGTTTTTCTAATGACCGGTAGCGGTAGCTCAGTGCATCAACTGATGTCACTGCAGCGCCTCTAACCGGGAGGTCCTAGGTTCGAGTCCTGACGGCGGCAGGATTTTCGACACTAGCTTTTCAACTAGGTCGAATTCATCTGCTGTCTGGAGGAGAATTCTAGCGGCCGGCTGCTCTGATCGGTAGTTTTCCGTGGTTTCTCCGATCAACACCAGGCGAATGCCGGAGCAGTACCCTACCAAACGGGCCACGGACCGCGCGCGATCTGTCCTTCCTCTTCCTTGTCCTATCCTCTCCCCTTACACACACTCTTACACTAACATGCACTACACTACCACATACTCCGGGAGACCGGTCGGGAGCTTAGAGCTTGTCCCAACTGGGGCGATGCCCCGTTGATGGGAGAGTCCTGGTTAGGGGGAAACCCCATTAGCCGACGGTAGGTCGGCGCCGGATCTCGCCATCCAGCGGGTGAAGATCACCGCCATCTCCCGAGAAAAAATTACATGCACTACACTAACGGGACTAATGACCGAAGTAGTTGACGCGCCCGGAAACACGAAAAAATCAATCAATCAATCTTCCTAATGAAACCATATTACATAAAACACCAAACACACAGGGAATGCACTTTCGGTACGGAAAATGCTCCTAAACGATTCTGATTGCAGCGGTCTCAGTGTTCGTGTTTAGATCTTTAGCAACGTCGAATGAGATCATTCTGCCTTAAATTGTCAATGCTGTTCCCGCTGTCATTTATGCACGCAGAATGAACCAATTAGGTGTTTGTCCTTCGCAGTTGACGCGCCCGGAAACACGAAAAAATCAATCAATCAACCAACCGGTAACCGGTGAGACCATGATGCAATGACATGAGAAAACTGCTCCGGCGCACCGATTTCTGCTCATTCTGCACACATACGTCACGAATCACGTGACCACAACACGGGCACTTCGTTTAAAAAGCAAAACCACGTCGCTGGCCGCCATGCTGTATGTCAAGCGAGAAACATTTTGAGAAACATTTTTAAAGTGTATAGAGTGACAATTTTCAGCTGTGACCAACCATTCTGTCTTTACCAAAGTCAATTAACGAAAGTGACATCTTTTCTGTTATTTCAACCTCTACTTTATTATAGTGAGGTGATCTTTTGACAGAGAATCTCAGTACTTCTGTGCGTTTCTATGAATGTAGTAGTTGCTTTTGAGAGCTTTTAGGTAAAAACATGCGTCATATCATAATGCTGCAAAAAGTGTAAGATTTTTGTGATATTGGAGGAAATTACGGGATTAAAAACTAATTTTTCGACTCAATAAGCTATTTATTCCTAACGAAAATATCTTTTGATTTGGAACCATTACATTGGATCACTAAAACCGGCAAAATTCAATATCGCAAGTTTCCAGATGTTAAGCACAATAGATGTATGCAAAACATGCCCAGCTATAGTAGCAGTCTTAAACTATTGTTTCCAATCTCTGAAAGTTTGTAATAATCATTATCACGTACTTCTCCATTGTATCAGAAATTGAGTTTCATTCATCGCTAACTTCGGTTCGCCAACTCTATTTCATTCACATTTTTACCTTGT
The DNA here is from genome assembly GCA_011170035.1 of Teleogryllus occipitalis. Lineage (NCBI taxonomy): Eukaryota > Metazoa > Arthropoda > Insecta > Orthoptera > Gryllidae > Teleogryllus > Teleogryllus occipitalis. Next base: position 123,052 of record BLKR01003714.1, on the reverse strand, counting down.
AAACTTTCTGCTCTCTGCATACCAAGTGTGCCCTGGTTCGACTTTTGATACAGAAGAGTTTTGAAGTTTCGTGTCGCAATACCGTTGTATTTTACCAATTTACTTTCCATGCTTTCTATACGATACTTAGGTGGGTACTATCACTTTCTTCCTCCAGCTGAGACTGGGCCAACCTCCTGTCGCGGACACAATCGAACTTACAATTGTTCCCTCAGTGTGACACGAAGTGCCCCACGGACTTGTGATTTTGAATTGTACGTATTTGTATTTACATTTAAACATTAATGTCCCGTAAAGGGCAATTGGACTCGGCGCCGTTAGATTCCGTGATTCCTAGACGGTCACCCAACCAGGAACCCGCGATGTCTCGAATTCGTTTAACTTTCGTGGCGAATTCGTTCGCGGAGTTAACGAATTCGGCAAGCGACTCCGGTTTCACGGCCGTAATCTTTCAGTAGTACAATCCCAGCATTCGCCTTATAACCGAGGGAAACCACGAAAACCCCGATCATGATGACCGGCACGGGGATTGAATCCGGGCCTCCCAAATGCAAAGCCAGGTTACTAGGCCCTCAGCCTCTTTGCTCAGTGGTATGTACGTACTAACATGTCCGTACGTACTTACTAAATTCGCACTAACATGTCCGTAAGTACTTAAATGCTAACCGATAAGGGAGACCGGTCGGGAGCTTAGAGCTTGTCCCGGCTGGGGCGGTGACCCGCTGGTGGGAGAGTCCTGGTTAGGCTGAAATCCCACTAGCCGACGGTAGGTCGGCGCCGGATTTCGCCATCCAGCGGGGGAAGATCACCGCCATCTCCCGAGAAAAAAATGCACTACACTAACGGGACTAGTGACCAAAGTAGTTGACACGCCCGGAAACACGAAAAAATCAATCAATCAATCAACCAACCGGTAACCGGTGAGACCATGATGCAATGACATGAGAAAACTGCTCCGGCGCACCGATTTCTACTCATTCTGCACACATACGTCACGAATCACGTGACCACAACACGGGCACTTCGTTTAAAAAGCAAAACCACGTCGCTGGCCGCCATGCTGTATGACAAGCGAGAAACATTTTGAGAAACATTTTTAAAGTGTATAGAGTGACAATTTTCAGCTGTGACCAACACAAAATAACACGAAGGTGTAGTTGAAACGAACACTGAGCAAAATATGAAAAATTTTTTATACTTCTAATATCTAATTCAATGACATGTAACAAGGTGATAATATTGATGTCTGGCTGCATTTAAAATTCCCGCTGATATTGTGACGCAAACTGGTGCGCATGAAGCTCACTGGCTGAATCAATGTGCAAGTGCACAGCCATCAATGTATCGTGGGCGAAACCATGGTCGCGCCTAGGTAGCGTTCCATTGTGTTCTGATTCTGCTGTGTTGCGTACGGAATGCCATTTCGTGCCGTCAGCTCCACTCTGTTAACTGCATGTTGTGACCTTACACTCAATTCATCTACGCGTCCCTTTACAGTTAGCTCATTTGCAAATGGATTCGTCAGTCTTCTTTGCAATGCCATTGCACTTCATGACGTTCCTTTTTTTCCCGACCTGTCAAAGCGGTCCCTTCTTACAAGGGACTTTCTAACAGATTCAGGTCGAAAGCTGTCCTCGTATTTTTCTGTACTCATTATACTCATTATTTCTATATGCTGTGAAAAAATTAGCTCTCATCTTGCAATGAAAATTACTAAAAAATGAAAATCTCACATTTCACACCTCAAATCACCAATAATGCAAATGAAAAAGAAATACTTTTTAATATGAAATAATATTTATTTTGTTGTTATTCATTTGAAATTGAATTTATGAATACACATGTGTATGCAGTAGCTCGACGTGGATTGATTTGGCATCCCGCCAGTGGGTAATACTTATTTTATTGTGCCACCCCACATATTAGACTTCGATCTAAGAAGATCATAACGTTGATTAAGTGATGATACCAAAAATAATATTGGAGTTTTGCTAGAGTGAGCTGCACTGGTTCCGAAAAGAAGAGAAATAACCCCCTGGCCGTCTTTCAGTGAGTGTCAGAGTGCGGAGGGATAGCAAGAAGGAGGGTGGATGAATGCACATGTGAGCGAGTAAATTGTTGAATCAATGTAGGGGTGAGAGGCAGTGCTTGAGTAGTAAGTTGGTTATTGGGTGATTGTAAGTGACGTGGGTGACAAGTAAGCCAGTGAGCAAGTAGTAGATGACCGGTAGATAAGTGAGAGGGTGAGTAATAAGTGGGTGAGGGAGAAGATAATTGGGTGGGTGACGGGTGACGATTGATTGCTTGATTGATTGACGATTAGTGACTCAACTTATAGGGCCATTGGTCACGTACGTGTAGGGCATGCTTTTCTTTGGGAGGTGGCGGTGAACTTCCCGCCGACCTACCGTCGCCTATCGGGGTATTCCCCAACCAGGTATCTCCCAGCAGCGAGCTACTACCCCAGTCACGAACCCGACCGGTCTCCGGTGAGAGAGTTATGTATGGTTATGAAGAGCATATAAGTGTAAGTTTCTGTAAGTAAGCAAGGATAGGACAAAGAAGAGGAAATAAAGGTCGTGCGAGGTCCTTGGCCTATATGGTAGGGTACTACTCCGACATTCACCTGGTATTGATCGGAGAAACCATGAAAAACTACCGATCAGAGCATCTAACCGCTGGAATTCTCCCCCAGACAGCGACTGCATCCGACTTGAAAAGCTAGTGTCGAAAATCCTCCCACCGTCGGGACTCTCACCTAGGACCTGCCGGTCAGAGGCACTGCAGTGACATCAGTCGATGCACTGAGCCACCTCTCCCGCTGACCGGAAAGGACCTAGGTAGGGCAGGTCGAAGAGAGGCGGTATTAGGCGGGCGAGGGCGGGCTGAGACAAGGCGACGCAGAGCAGGTTATGCCATGGACGGGAGAGTGGGCGGGGAGGCGTTGCGTGGGTTGTTGAAAGGCGAGGCGCAGAGGGTGTAGCAGTGCTGAATTGAGTGGGACAGAGAACAGAGTGGGGCGGCGCGTGGCTGGGGGGGAGGGGGCGTGGCGCCGATCGCACCACGGATCGCTGCGCCACCCGAATGGTGACAGAGGGCGCCGAGTGGGTAGCGAGTGGGGGCGGAGTTGAAACGTCAAAAGGAAGCCGCACAGCGGAGGCGGATGACGTCAATGGAGCACCCTCGACGGCCACGCACTGGGCCACGCGGCGAATATCCTGGCTGAAAGAACAATAGAAGCAAGGTCGGTTGGTTGCTAGTTATTCAGGGCGCATCCAATGCTAAGGTCATTAGTCCCGTTAGTGTAGTGCGTGTTTTTTTCCTCGGGAGATGGCGGTGATCTTCCACCCGCTGGATGGCGAGATCCGGCGCCGACCTACAGTCGCCTAGTGGGGATTCCCTCTAACCAGGACTCTCCCACCGAGGGGGCACCGCCCCAGCCGGGACAAGCTCTGAGCTCCCTACCGGTCTCCCGGAATATGTGGTAGTGTTATGCATGTTAGTGTAAGTGTGTGTGTGTGTAGGGTGAGAATAGGGCAAGGAAGAGGAAGAAAAGTTGTCGCGCGGTCCGTGGCCCGTTTGGTAGGGTACTGCTCCGGCATTCACCTGGTGTTGATCGGAGAAACCACGGAAAACTACCGATCAGAGCAGCCAGCCGCTAGAATTCTTCTTCAGACAGCGTCTGAATTCCACCAAGCTGAAAAGTTACTAGTGTCTTAAATTCTTACCAGAGGTGCCTCTAGAGTCCGTCACAATCAGAGGCAACTGGTTCAGTTGCCCGCCGGAACTACCTCTCCCGGTATAGTAGGTGCAAAACTCAGCATTTCAAGTCCATTTGGTGCAGATGTATACCAGCTTGATGGGTAGGTTTCTTCAGAACTCGCATGCTTGGGGCAAAAAAAGTTATTAACTAATACGTATTTAAATTGAAACAATTCATTTCATTTGGATATTACGATGAAATGAAAATTTAATTCAATTCTTAATTTGAAATTACATTTTTTCATGTTGTACTCCTGCTCCTTTACGGTCTCACAGTCTTAATGACATTGATAGTATATTATTTTCTCCATACGTTTCAAAATTCAAATATGTTGAAATCAATTTCTTTTCATATTAGAAGTAGTTTTCTGATTACATGCAGTCGTTTCACTTACATTCCTACAATGCATAATTTTATGAAAAAAACGCATGAACGTGTTCCTTGCCGTATTTGCAATAAATGGTTATTTTACGGTTTTGGTCTCAGTAGCGTACATTTTAATTGTTGAAAGTGTTTTTTTTGTTTTAAGTTTTCGATTTTGTTGTAAACGTACATCAATGCAACTATATGTGCATTTCCAAGACTTGAAGCGTTTTTGATGAGTCTGGAGGACATTCGCGTCGTATGTGAACAGCGAGTGTATTGCAATTCCGACTACCGGCTGACAGGCTAAGGTTCTCTGCCTAAAATTGAGGGCAATCGCATACCTAGGTCGCATCGAATACAGTGGTGACAAAGTTAACGGCAAATCCGATAATTCACAAATTTGTTTTCATTTGTGCCCCAAAAGTTCATTTGTCCCCAAAACTACGTTTTTTCTTCCACAGTACATGGACCTCTTCTAAGAGCTTCACATTTCTATTAGCAAAATGTCATGAAGACGTTTCTCAATGTTATGAAGACAAATTTTCATAAGAAACATTAGTTGGCGGAATTCTAGAGAAGACAGGGACTCCTCATGAAATTGTTCACAGTGTCAACCACACGAACAGGCGCGGGTCGTCATTAAAGGATATATATCTATATAGTAAACAGAAAGATACAGTGTATTTATATTTATATATTATATTATGTGTAGAAATTCAATGCATGCAATGCATTTTATTTCTATTCATATTATAGCAAATATACTTTAATTCAAAACTATGCTGTGAAGATACGACGCCCTTTTTGCACAAATATGTAAAAAGTATTTGTCATTAAATTCAACTATTGATGCGAGAAAGTCGATTAATTTTTCATTTGTAGAAACAAAAATTAAATAGGTTTTTTTCTTTAATTGAAGGGGTATATCTTAAATTATATCGATTGATTATTCTTTTATTTATTTATTTATTTATTTAAAAAGCGTCACAAACATCGGTAACAAAAAACTCCGGCGATGGCATCCTAAGTCATTGTCTTTGGTAATATGCAAGGTCCATTATGTCTTGATTTTCATCACGTAATTCTCAAATTGGCCACCAGGAGCGGTAGCTCAGTGCAACAACTGATGTCACTGCAGCGCCTCTAACCGGGAGGTCCTAGGTTCGAGTCCTGGCGGCGGCAGGATTTTCGACACTAGCTTCTCAGCTAGGTCGAATTCAGTCGCTGTCTGGAGGAGTACTCTAGCGGCCGGCTGCTCTGATCGGTAGTTTTCCGTGGTTTCTCCGGTCAACACCAGGCGAATGCCGGAGCAGTACCTAACAAACGGGCCACGGACCGCGCGCGATCTGTCCTTCCCATTCCTTGTCCTATCCTCTCCCCTTACACACACACACTTACACTAACATGCACTACACTATCACATATCCCGGGAGACCGGTCGGGAGCTTAGAGCTTGTCCCGGCTGGAGCGGTGCCCCGCTGGTAGGAGAGTCCTGGTTAGGGGGAAACCCCACTAGCCGACGGTAGGTCAGCGCCGGATCTCGCCATTCAGCGGGGAAAGATCACCGCCATCTCCCGGGGGGAGGGAAACATGCACTACACTAGCGGGACTAATGACCAGAGCAGTTGACGCGTCCGGAAACACGAATCATTCAATCAATCAATCGAATTAGCCACATCTGGTGATTAGCCGTAACACCTGTACTATTTTTGTCCTAATACTCCGGGGGCTCTGGGGGCCGTGCCCTCGAAAGCCTCCTGCGCGGCCACTGTGCCACGCAGGCCGTGGGCGGGGGATGAGGAGGGGAGGGGGAGGTAGGGAGTGGGGGTGGGCGAAGCCAGCGCCGCCCTCCGCCGCGCGGACGCGCGCCCAACCAGCGGACGGACGTGCGCCAGATTTGAGCCGAGCGGAGCGGAACGCGCAGATTACTCGCACTGCAGAGACGAACAGCGGCACTCCCCCTCCCCCTCCCCCTCCCCCCTCCCTCTCGCGGGGGAGCGCGAGCAGAAGGAGCCTCCAGCCGGATTCGGTTCCCTGCCGCCCCATTTCCAATCCAAGGTGTCCACAAAACTTTTGAACAAAGCCTGACTTAAATGCGGAGCGTGTTTTGTACCTTTTGGAATAGCCGTTACAAATCTCTACTGCCAAAACTCAAAATTTCTTTATCAAACTGCACTAAACTACGTGTGCTCCAAAATGTCCTAAAATGTTTAGTTTCATTTACATAATATATAAGGTAAAAAGAATGAAAATTTTGGGCATAAGCTTAAAATCAAAACCTTAAAGAAAGAAAGAAAATATTATCGAAGACATCTAATTTGCAAGAACGAGCACACTTCTTGTTTACTTACTTCATCTGATCTGATTAGGTAGTATACTATTCCAATAATAGTACTTTATAATAAAAGTAGAATATAATGTTATAAAACTATTTAATATATTTTGTTATTTTACAGATTGGTCGTGATAGTCGATTTGTCAGTTATATTCATACTTGTCATCTGCATGGTGGCTTTTCTTCTCTGCTCATACGAAAAGAGAAACATTGATTCAGTTTCAACATGAGAATCAAAACCAAAAGCTATTGAAACGAATAGTTCCTTCACTTACTGAATTTTTTATACTGTGTGGAGACACTGCTTAATGAAAACAAAATTGAGATTTATTGAGAAAATTTTGAAAATGGTGTTGAGTATTTATATAAAAGACTCGTCAACATCCAAATATTCGTTTTAAACTCAAAAGGTCACGAGTTCATTTATATCGATCTGAGAATTTCAATTTCGAAGAAAATCGGCTGAATGCTTAAGGCTCTAGCTTGAACAACAGACGGACGAGCTGACAGAAAGATAGACAATTTGCTGTCAATCCATTTTTCGGTATCATGGACCAACAAAATATGGATTCTGACTGTATAACGTGTTGGAGGAAGTAACATAATGTAATGAGGATTGCATTTTCTGTAACCATCTCACCCCCCCTACCCAAACTGGACGGTTCCGAGTTATTTGCGGGTCGCGTAGATGAGTGACACCAATTCCGAAAAGGTCCAGGCAGACACCAGCCAAGTACAATTTTGCCTCTGCTTGAGGCAGCTTGACAGTCTGAAGTCTGAAGCTGAGCACGCGGTGAACAGCAATGCAGTGGACTGAGGTCAGTGCAGAGGACTCTGAGGTAGCAAAAAGAAAGTGAGCACAGTGACTGCAGTGCAGCGATTAGCGCAAAGGACAGTGCAGCAGTACAAAGTGAGTTAAGCAGTGAAAATAAATATTTGACCCGGTGAATAAACTGATAAATCAAAAAAACTTAATTTTACAGGGGAGCAGAAAACGACTCGAAACGAATGCTGTTAATCAGGGATTAATGATGTTCAAACAAAACTAACACACAAATAGTTTCGTTTGAATACCATTAATCCCTGATATAATTAAGTTAAAAGTTGTCTTTTTCTCTCCTGTAAAATTAAGTGTTTATGAATTATCAGCTTATTCACCGGCATCAAAGAAGTAATCAAGGGAAGTGAGCCGTGTGAAAAAAATAACCAAGTGAAGTAACGTAAAAGACGTGAAGGACCGTAAAAGATTATCTGTATAAATTAGTATTTTAGTCCATCATTAAGAAGCAAAATACACGTTTGTTGAAACAAATATCTGGTTTAATTCACAACCAAGAAACGCCACAGTACTGTATATAGAAACAAGATTTTTTCAGGCTTTCGTTTCCACGGCCCAGCAATAAGAGTTTTTCGTTCAAAAATTTGTATTTTTTCTGGGCACGTTTACTATACTTTCTCTTCTTACGAAGTAAGGGGGAGAAAGTAAAAAGAACTAATACAAAACACGAATGTAATAAAACATAATTATTTTGGGAGTATGGTATTAAATAAGAGAAATGGACGTAAGACACTTTTCAGAAGCGAAATATTTCTGAACTATTACCGGGGAGGTTTCAGCGAATTGTTAATGACAGACATATTTTTCGGATAATTTCTTACAACGCGAGGTGTATTGAGATGTGGTGCATTTCAAATTAACCAATCTTTCGAAAATCTCAGGCAAATCTTGCAAAAAAGACAATTTCTCCTATCAACATCAGGAGAATGACGGAGAAGTACCCTACCAAACGGATCACGGACCGCGCGCGACCTTTCCTTCCTCTTGCTTGTCCTATTCTCACTCACCCCCACACACTTACACCAACATGCACTACACTAACACATATGCCAAGAAACCGGTCGGGGACTTAGAACTTGTTTCCCGATATCCCGCTGGTGGGACATACCTGGTTGAGGAAAACCTACCTAGTCGAAGGTAGTCGGCACCGGATCTCGTCATCCAGCGGGTGAAGATTACCACCACCTCCCCCCCCCGATGAAATAGCATGCACTATACTTACGGGAATAATGACCTCATTAGTTGACGCGCCCGGAATCACTAACAATGAATCAAGCAAGAAAATGTATCTCGTAACTGCAGCGCTCGCTCGCCACCTTCGCCCTAAGGAAGACCCCGCCCCTGGCGCGTCTGTTATATGCGGAGGCGTTGCCAACGTAGCCCCGGGCGCGGAGACGCTCCCCCGCGCACAACATCGCCTTCTGGCACGCCGCCCGCGTCTGGTTCGCGTCTTGCACCTCCTTTCGGCCACACCTCCATATTTATGGCTTCCACCTCGACGCCGCTCGCTTGAGGCGGCTGCGACCAGCGTTTCTTCCGCAGGCGGGGCTCTTCCCACTGAGGTGTCGCATTGGCCCTTGATGAACTTCTCTCGCCCTGAACGAAATTTCTTCGACGTAATATACACTTTTTCATCTTGCCTTTTTTTCCGTTTCTACAGAGTCGCCACTAATCTGGATATTTTTTGGCACACTCCATTTTTATACGGTTTTGGTGATGATTTTACGGTCCTTCGTGACGCCAACCACAGGGAACACACAAGCGCTTTACACATAGACATCACACACAATCATACCCGAGGGGAGATTCGAACCATGATCCTACGGTCCCAGATCGCTACGGCACTACTGTCTAGGTGGTATCGGCTACACTGATCGGTACATTACTTCAACGCAATATAAATGTGTTAAATACAGTGTGGTTCAAAAGAATACCGATCTGAACTCCTTGCTTGCAAACCGCTTGATAGATCGAAAGGAGACTCACTGTGCCATTTAGTGGTGTCCATGATAATTAAAACACCGCTAGGTACATCTCACTGCGTTGTCAGCCACACTTCTTTATTTATGAATTCCACCTGGATGTGAGGAGCGTTTCTTCCGAAGCTGGATCTCTTTCCGCTGAGGTGTCGCATTGGCCCTTGATGAACTTTTTACCCTCGAACGAAATTTCAACGCATTTTTTTAAAAATGGAGTCCGCGATAATGGGGGCGGGCTCAGTTTTTATTAATTTCTGGCACACTCCATTTTTATACTATTCTAGCGATGATTTTACGGCCGGATGCGTCTCCTTATGCCAACCACAGGAGAGACACAAGCGCATTACACATAGGCAACGCACACAACCATCCTCGAGGCGAGATTGTGTGCTCCATGGTCCACGTGATATCCATGACCTTTCCGTCTGAGATCGCCATGGAACTACTGCCTTAGCGATCTCATCTATCCAGATCGGCAAATTTCTTCAACGCAATATAATTGTGTTAAATACAAAGTTTGTTGAAAAGGAGACATGAGTGAGCTCCTTGCTTGCAAACCGCTTGATGGATCAAACCGAGACACTGAGACATTTAGCGGTGTTCATGGCAGTAAAGACACCGCCTGGTACGTCTAACTGGGTCTCACTGCGATGTCGGCCACACCTCCATATTTATGGCTTCCACCTCGACGACACTCGTTTGAGGCTGCGACGAGCGTTTCTTTTGAAGCCGGATCTCTTCCCGCTGACGTGTCGCATTGGACCTTCATGAACTTCTCTCATGAAATTTCTTCAACGTAATACATTTTTTTCTATCCTTGTCTTTTTATGCATTTTTAGCACACTCCATTTTTATACGGTTTTGGCGATTAATTTACTGCCGTAAGCCCTTCCTGACGCCAACCACAGAGAACTCAGAAGCACATTACACATAGAGAACACACACAACCGTGCCCAAGGTGGGATTCGAACCCACAGTCCGAGATGGCCATAGTTCGGCACGATTTGCCACGATTTGGTTTGAGATTGCCACGGCACTACTGCCTTTGCGATCTTGGCAACTCGGATTGGCAAATTTCATTAAGGCAATGTAAATGTGTTAAATACTAGGGGTGTTCATAAAATGACCGGACTGAGTTCCTTGCTCGCAAACCGCTTGACGGATCGAAGACACACTGCGTCATTTAGCAATGTCCTTCAATTAAGACGCTGCCTGGCACGTCTCACTGCCTTGTATTGGATCCGCACGAAAGCGACTCTTGTCTGAGCCTACTTCGGCCTTTGATTCAATTTTTGGATTCTTGCATAAACAGAAGCTAGATGAGCAGCGTGTGTTTTTGTTTTATTGAGTTTTAATACCAACGAAAGGGCTACAGAGACCTTCAAATTGATTTAAAAAGCATTTGGCAATAAATATGTAAGCCGGTTCCAGTATTTTGAGGGGCATAACCGATTTAAATGGGGAAGAACATCAACCTCTCCCCGACCAACAAAGCTCGGATGTTTCGTTCTAACTTTAAAGTCATGCTCATTGCTTTTTCGATTGGCGAGGGCTGATTCATTATGGATGCGTCCCTGAGAGAAAAACGGTAAATAAATAATATTATGTCGAGATGTTGAAGAGGCACGCTGTGATGAGGATAAAACGTGCGTTGTGGAAGGATCGAAAATTCAAATTCCACCACGACAACGCGCAGGTACACGACTCGTTCCTTGGGGCCGATCATTTGGCGAAAATAACAAACTTTGGTGATCATTTGGCGTAATGGTGACCCCGAAGCCTCTCTATTCTCCAGATGTGGTTCCAGCTGACTTAGCCCTGTTCCTGATATTGAAATCAACCTAGAAAGTTTGCCGATTTGACTCATCCGAGAACGAGTGGAATTATGCAGTGATCAAGGCGATTCCGAAAGTTGCGTTTCAGAGGGCAATTGAGAAGCATATTCAACCACACACTAGACAACCACACTTTTCCATGCTCCTCTGATGGGGGTTAGCAGAACGCGAGGCCTTCCGCGGCAACACATACATGAGAGACAAGGAACAATCAACCATGCCCAAGGGAAGGGAGGACTCAAACCTGTGACTCTTCGAACCGAAGCGCTGAGTCGGTACATGCTTTTAGCTCCTAGACCATCCTGGTAGGCACTTCGTTTATATTGTAGTTTATTCTCGGTTACAATGTCAATACCATCCCTTGCTGTTTAGCCGCTACCGGAATAGCACTAATAAGCAACTGTTAAGGTACCGTTATACTTATTGCAAGGTTCATAGCTGAAGATCGTGACTAATGTTTCAACATTTAATTATAAAACCTCATCAAAAATAAAACTATACAACACAAATTAATTTACTTGGAATGCAGCAACGCCCCAAATGTCTTAGAGAGAACGTGAGTATTCAAAGAGGCGATTCGGTTAGCGAGTAATGCAAATTTCTATGAAGCCGCCTTGCAGAGCGACGTAAGCGGCGCTGTGGCTGTGGGTGGCTCTGTTCGGAGAAGGGGGCCGGAAGTGACGTGGTCTGTGGCTCTGACTGCGGCTACTCTGTACTTGGCGTCGCAAGTTGTTAGCAAGTCTTGGGCTGACACGTGCGGCGGCGGTGGCGAGACGTGGGTGAGGTGCGCGCCAGGGGTGGCGAGGGCGGGGGG